>JAHZMW010000500.1:0-16587 GCA_027743745.1 Alloscopus bannaensis | reverse complement strand
TACATTTACGTGGAATTAAATTACCCACTTTAGGCCACGCTTTGTGAACCCACGGACCATGGGAAAGATTTATTTGAGAGGGAAAAAAAACTAAAATAAGAATCATGAGGCATTTAAAAGAAAAATGGAAAAGACCCCGTACAAAAGAAGATATTTATAGTACCGGTAGATGCTGTTCTGATCACCATTGTCGTCTGTCTGCAGGTTCGTCCGTCTAACTATCCAACTGTTACCGTCTCCACTTCCTAGTCTAAAAAGACTTCTAACTTGGTACTAACAAATATCTGTGACCGATCGGTACTAGGTATTCACCAAAGTTTACCTCTCTTTTTTAATCAATATCATGAATTTAAAAGTAAACTATTAGGTGCTCTGCAATGTGCGTTCTAAACAACCAAGTTTTTTAATAATTCTGCTTCACCATTTATTCAAAAACGTAGAAAAATCTAATCGTTTTAGAGGTTGACTGCCTCCAGCATGTCACGAATACTATTCATCGCTGCATTTTTTTCTTAAATAAATTCTTAAATACAAGGCTTAAACTATGTTTTCACGTAAAGAGCCCGACAAAAAAACGTATACTCCATAGACGTTTTAGCGAACACTGTTTTCTATATATAACAATTGAAACGATTAAAGGAAGCACACCATTCAGCTTCGATTCTTTCTATAAAGACATTCAACTGTCAATGAAAGCTCCTTTTCATTTCGGATCATTTTGGGAAGTGCACACACACAGTTTCTAATGTATGCACGGCCTTGTACGTCAAAAAAAGTATAACTGTTTCTTCGTTTCGTAATTACAGTTCTATTGAGCCATCAACACGATCTTGAAGTCTAAAAAATATATAATTACTGTTTCGTAAAAGCCATATCATTATTTAATCAACTCCTATCACAGTAACCCAAAGCAGGCAAAAACTACAGCATTGTACGACTTCTCCTAGGATAAAAAAATCTGAGTTTGTCCTGCAGCAATATTGTGAAATGCATGAATTCATTTTTTTTTGGGAAGTGCACACACACAGTTTCTAATGTATGCACGGCCTTGTACGTCAAAAAAAGTATAACTGTTTCTTCGTTTCATAATTACAGTTCTATTGAGCCATCAACACGATCTTGAAGTCTAAAAAATATATAATTACTGTTTCGAAAAAGCCATATCATTATTCAATCAACTCCTATCACGGTAACCCAAAAAGCAGGCAAAAACTACAGCATTGTACGACTTCTTCTAAGATAAAAAAATCTGAGTTTGTCCTGCAGCAATATTGTGAAATGCATGAATTCATTTTTCTTGGATGAACCAACTCCATCCACGTCTTTCACTGGAGTGTAAGCATATGATTCTGTATCGCCACGCTTGCTGTGGAGGGATGTGTTGATAATCAGCTCAGACTTTGAAAAACTGCGATCAGTAAGACAAGTATAGAGACGACTCATCACCAATTTCCTCTTTATAATCATGCCTCACTACATGGCGTGAGGAAACGGAAAGTCTCCACCTCCTTGTTCTAAGGTTCGAAGATGCCTCACTCATCCGTCCGATAAATATGCAGGATTTCTCGGAACACTCCCAATCGGCAAATGAGAGGGTAAATTGGTAAGTAAAATTTGAAATTTTGGTTGGTTGGTGAAAACCTCAAATTACAGGAAAATCCGACCGACATACAAAATCTGTCAACATTCACCAAAGCCCATGGCAAATACTAAGGACATCCTCTAAGGACAGGGTTTCAGGGTTGAAATCTCATCGGAAATCAAGCTGTCAAAAACGTATTTCACATCATGCTTTTATCAGATTTGATGCCATTGAAGCCGTCCCGCGCATGCAAATGAACAAATATTTTTAGATAAATTACAAACTTGCCAAAAGGGAGACTTTATGAAAGCAAAAAGCTACACTAACTATGAATTTGATGCCTGCATATGGCGTGAGGGACGAGAAGGGTCAACTTTTCAAATTCTGTTGCTCCAGTTTAAAGTTCAACTCGGTAATGAGGCTTCATAATAAAGGCTGCGGATAAGAGTTACTCCCATCTCCTCTCATTAAATGGCTAACACGAGAGAACCAAAGAGAAATATGACAATGAAAGAAGAGAAACCCTTGCCTCGTAATATGTTACAGTCAGTTATAATGAAGAAAGTCAAGATGGGTTTTGGCAATCTTACCGAGAAAAAAAAGTGACAAGTCAACTAGAGGGTATGCTGCAAACACTAAAATGAAGTGACAACAGTTTCTGAAGCCTTTACTAGTTTTCATTTCGTATCAACTGAAGTGCTTCTAGAGAAACTCTCAAATTCCTCATTTTCACACTCCTCTCTCGCTCCAAAAAAAATCCTGAGGCTTGTCCTCGTGTTCTAATCACGTTCTCAANCAAATTCCTCATTTTCACACTCCTCTCTCGCTCCAAAAAAAATCCTGAGGCTTGTCCTCGTGTTCTAATCACGTTCTCAAATGTACACTGACAGTGCCGATGTGTCGAAGTGTCAAAAAGTCGAGAAATTCTCTGTTTTCATCATGTGCAGAGGGATCGCTTACAATCATTATTACCTCCCTTCAGTGATACTTGTGGTGGTGTGTGTGCAGCAGCCTTTAAAGAGTGTGACAATGCCAGCATAAGGTACACTTTCAAACAAAATCTGAGAGCATCTCAAGAGTGACATCGTTCTCACTTGGGACCGGAGATGTCTTTGTTGAACATGAGTGCTAAAAACTGAGGACATGAATCATTTTACTAGTGTTGATAAACATGCGTTGTTGTGTGCATCTTCGCCAAGAGCAAAGAAAGAGTCAAGTGGAATTATTTAGACTATTCAAATCTTTCATCTCGCGAAGATAAGTGAAGATGCTTCAAAAGTCACCCTGTTCACAGTAATCGAAATTCGAATATCAGAGAGTGAAATTGTCGCTTCTCATTGAATGGTGCCTCAAATCGGTGGATGCACTTTAAACAAGCCAATTTCTCTAATAATATTATGTCAGTATCGGTGGCTGCTCCTCTTTCCATCTTATCTACAACCATATAATTTAACACGACGAGAGGCCGAGGGGTCGAAAACAAGGCAAGGCAGACAATTTCCTATCTTTTCACGCCGAAGGACAAGCAAAAATATCCAGCCTCCTTTTCCTTCACTAGATACCTTCACACTTCTTCGTCATTTCAAGCGAGAACGGACACAAAATGACACTACTTCTTACTCCTTCGTACCCCACAACATTTGAGGTATCCACAAAACTCTATTCCGTGTTAGTGTAGAAAACAAGCAGCAAGTCAACAATTATATCGATGATGAATTGGGAAGAGTAGAAATCTCCACAAAAATTCTTCGGCATCACCTCTTCATCAGCGCTTCGTTCGGCTCTTTTTTTTCTTTTTCTACAGATACAGGAACATGTAGTCAACGAAAAAATGCTACCTTTTTTTCTTCCTCAGGTTCGTCTTGAAAATAACAAAGTATGTTTCCTTTAGACTACCTGAAGACAATAATTACAATGGGGCATCGTTTACCTTACACCATATATACACACATGCACACAACCATATCATTCATGGTGAATGATACGAGTTATCTTCATCTCACACAATCACTCTTTTACCTCACTGAAAAGTCAATACAATACAGAGATGGCAGAAGGTATGCACTCTTGTTTGCTTCAACAACAAAAGCTTACGCCATGTTGATAGTAGAAGTGTGTATGTTATACATACATACCTATAGATATGTACATGTCTCTACTATATTCTCATATAGCAATATAGAACGGGCAAATGTTAGTGTTAAAATGTGCCTGACAAAGTGTGAGCGAGTCACTCGCTCATTTTCTTCGAAAAACAGACGACGTAAGATATGAGCCACCATGGAGCATTTCTGTCCGGTTGGCCAAACCGTGAGAGGTTATTACCACTACTACTCACCACCAGCACCACCAACCTACACCATTCTGTGAATTATAAGTACTCGTATCACGTAAAAAGTTAAGCGGACATCTATTGAAAAACACGGTCGTATTGTTTCGCTGTTGAGGCGAGCAAGGTAGAACGCAAAAGGGAGAGAGAGAGAGAGAGAAAATGAGCCAAAATATAATGATGATGAAAAAGGTCGTACTTCCTTCATCGTCCGCATACTCCTCACCATTTTACACTCTGCCGAGAGAACTACCCCCTGGGGTAGAAGAACTATAGAGGTAAAACGGATTTTCCTTCTTCTCATTCCCTTTTGTACCTCCTTAACATTATCATTAAAACCTGATGCTGCGTGTTCCATTGCTCGAGCTTAGAGTGTTCGTGGAGTAATAAGGATGCTACATGACTATCTGCGCTGAATATCGGGTCGCTTTTTTCTCTTTCGTTATGGACGGAGCTACCGGTGTGAAACTGCAAGCTTTACATTCTTCTCCTTCTGTAGAAAAAAGAAAGTCGCAATAGTCGCAAAAGAATGTAGCTTTGTGAACAATGCGACGTATCCTATAGTGGCGTGGTGTGTGCACTCGCAGCAAAATGAGACTTTGATGGGCATCACTTTTTTGTTTATAGCTTTTAAATTGTGAGCTTCTTAACAACTTCTTCTCGAAAATTTATTTGCTTAAGCTCTTCATACATTATTGTCTGTGTAGTTGGTTTCGAACAAAACGATGCTGCTACATGTAACATGTGCAGCAGAGCAATAGTAGTATTTATCTTTTCTAAATGAAAAGGACTTAAAGGATACTACACGGCTTTCACTGTCATGTCCCTTGTACACACATCACAATTTCGAGTCAAATCCGTCAAAAGGTACACCCTCAATAAAATATACTCTCAATACGAAACTCATTACCGAGGATACTACTATCTTCTCAAACATATTTTCACCACTTCAAAAAACCGCTCACAATGAATGCAGAGTGACGGCAATAAAAGCACGCGGAGTTGTTGTTGAATAAAAAAAATGAGCCTCTGCTCACCCCACACCCTCATCTTTGAGCATTACAAGCTCAAAGCCGTCACAATCAATGCATTGACCGTGCCCGTTTGTAGTACTTTTTTTTCTGGCAATTAGTTTTCAAGTGTGTGTTAAGGGTGCACACATGGTAGCCTCGATGGAGCTAATCCAAGTAATCTTACAACGTTTTATCCTCCAAAAAGCGATTGTAAATCTCTGTGAATTCCGGTTGTTCCACTCATTATAATATTATCATTATCCACACGATTATATTACTGCTTGTACCAATTTTAATAGTAACGAAAAGCCCTGTGTCGTAGTAATGTATATATCAACAGTAGTACTAACTGCCAGAACTCGTGATAATACAAATAAAGCCGAGTTAACTTGCTTCTACACAGTAATTGCGATAACGCTTTACAGAAAATCTACAAGAGAATCCATAATACCTAGACATGCATACCTACGACCCTATTACTAGAACAAGAACTCATATCTATATCTAAAAAGACTTACAAACACTTTCTGACCATGTACCACATGTGTCGCAAGAGAACCAGTGCCAGCGACTGATGTAACGCAATAAAATTGCAAACTGCACCTACTATAAAAGTCATTTGAAGTAGTAAACTTGTGAAACAAAATGTATTTAGGAGAAGCAGCCAATTAAGATGTTGCTACCCGGCTTACCCCGTGAAATTGTGATGTCACGCAATATCGCAAAGGGGAAAAAATATGACGATCTTTGGCAGCAGCATTAGGGAGATGCGTTAAGTGAGCAATCGAATCAAAAACCTTTCAAAGACGGATGGCTTACCGCGATAATCTCTGAGAGAGGAGAGACGACTTTCTTTGCATTCTTTGCGCACGTCTTGTGCTAAACACTTGCACTCCTCATTTACACTCGAGTAAAGAAGGAGTAGGCATTAACACACTGTCAGCGAAAGATTCGGCATGGTTTACATCTTAATCTTGTGCAAACCTTTGAGCCTTTACATTTGCTTCTTGAAGATTGTTTCAATTTTTCAACGGACAACTTTCTGCCTCTGTCTCTTCGAGAGCGCTCGACTTTCCAACATGTAATGAACACAAATCATCGTATCATCTGCATCTTCCTCATTTTTTCATAATGTTTTCAAATGGTATGATAGTAAGCCTTTGGTGTTGCCTAATAATTAACTAAACAAACTGCTTTTAACTCGACGTCTCACTTTTAAAAAAAAATCTGCATTCATCCGTCACTCAACAATTTGAGATGGAAAGGCCAGATAAAGCAGTCTTTGTCTTGTATTATTTATTTATATATATACTTTCTCATTGTTTTCCCTGTAGCAAGGATTTTTTACGATTCCTTGCGAGCAGTAGACTATGCAACATCTGAATTTTAAAAAAAATGAAAACCAGTGAATTGCGTACAACTGCGAATACCTTTTCCTGCTAATTCAACGTTCTCATTGTGATTGTTGCCAATTAATACTGAATTAGCTCAACAAGGCTCTGCTGGTGGAAACGAACACTTTGGATTTCGTTCAAGAGTTACACGAGCAAGTGTTGTATACCTACGGGATACATGAGATTCGGTAATTTTCACACACATGTACAGGAGGAGGATGTAAAAGCGGTTGAGATGCCGCTTTTACTGCCGGCTATGCAAGTAATCAGTGAAGACGGAGAAAAAATCCTGAAATTACGGACGGAAAAGAGAGATGATGATGCTTGATGCTCATTCATCCTTAAAAAAGCAACAAGAGCAGTACTCATGAAGCATGAATAATTCACGCTATTTTTCAGTCGATATATACATTTCTTTGTAAGTAGTCAGCAGAGTGAGTATATTAAAAGCATCAGCTAGTAGAGAGAGGTTAGCTATTAAATGAGTGTGCTTGTTGTGTGTCTTTTGAAGTGAAGTGTTCGCATTTTACCACAAGCTGTCATGTTACGTGTGAACATTTTTGTAGAGAGTTTAGAGGGCATCTCACTTATCGCAGCTGGATTTCATGCACTTCTTATTCACTTTTCCCTTTCCAAGCTCGCCGTATTCAAGAGAACTGAAATAACATGAACTATTATGAATATCCTATTGCGTCAATAAGTGTGAGCAATAGGAGACGAGAGAGGGAGAAGAGACCCGTTTTTGATATTTTCACCCTTCTTGCGGCTTTTTAGAGTAGAGTCGTTCATCCATCCAACTGCTCTTGCATCATTTGATGCCAATTCAATCAACCCAAATGAAATCAAATGGAATCTAATGAGATTCAACCAAACTCTCTCAAGAGAAGTATACAAACCAGAGCAATGCGACTGAAGCTCCTTTTCCCTTCAGATGGTGGCAGAAAGGTTTGAGTGTTGCGTGTTGTGCAGATGAGCAGCAAGTGTGAAAGGAATCCTCAATCATGAGCAAACGTGTGCACATTGCCCCCATCGATCTCCAACTGCGAAATACCTCACTGTAAACGTCAGCAAAACATTGAGTAAACAATTCCAGCAGTCATTAAAATTCTTAAAATGATTATTTCTGCCTTCGTGCTAGTTACTTTAGTTGAAGATGTAGTTATACATGAGCTGAATGTGTTTTTACAAGATAAAAACAAAAACGATAAATGTCCTCCTATTTTGATGTCATTTCCAGGCACCACTGCTGTGGGCCTGCTTTTAGGAAGCTTTGCGTTTTGATTTTGATTACACAAAGAAGATCCAGCAGAAAAATAAAATTATGCGTTTCTGCATTAGAAAGGGGAAGAGCAAAGGTTAACTACGTGTGCGGGTTACATTTTTTAACTCTTTAAGATTCCTTGCGGGTTTTTCAACCCAGCAGTAAATCGTATACCTAATTATAAGTACTATTAGTATACCTAAGTAATCCATTTTCTGCGAATCGATTTGTTTTTGTCTGGATGTAACGTTGGAATAGAGGCAGAGGAAATATTTTATGTTCAGCATAAGGCAGCATAAGTTGACAACGTTTATTCAATTAGATTTAATGAATTGTGAGTTTTATTATGTAAAATGTGACATAGAATTGGCAAAAAACAGCAACAACATATATACTGTACCTGTAGTAAACTTGGATTCTCTAATTCCAGTTTGTTACTCAATTAAGTAGCTTATTTCAATAGAAAAACCACGAATAAAATCATCTTCAGATGGACGGCTTTATTGCTTCAGGTATTCATCCTGTAGCTTTGAATAGTATAAATTCTGAAAAAATTCTTGATAAAGCAATTGAATGAAGGTCGGGTAACGGAAACACCCTTCTCCATAAATCTATTATTGCTCATATGTATAAATCTAAAGATTGTTGATAGTTATTGTGTAATTGTCTTGAACAGTTGCATGGAAAAATGTTGGTTTTGGGTGCGGTTATCATATATTTTGTCCGATTATCCTGACAGAGCATGGATGACAACTGGATTTGTCGAAATTCGATGTATTCCGATTGTCAATGTGACACTCTCTACAGCAATATGATGCGCATGTGCTTACAACCCTCTGGAAAGGGTGATTTTACTGTAATCTGAGCAAAACGGCGCGTAAGCACGAGCATACGCTAAACCCAGGCATACGAGACGAATACAATGCAGTGCATTGATTGCCGGATTACATTGTCAATTTATTATGCTAACCTCTCACATCTTACATCCACTGCCACGTACCACAAGCATGGCACAATAACTGACAAAAGAACATGATTGCGTTTGACATAAATAGGTGCAGTTTTGAGCATCACCCATTTCACACTAACGGTTGACATTATACAACACCTCCTATTCAGAGAAACCTTACTCCGGCACGTCCTTGAGTCTCTAAGAAAAATAAATGTCGAATATTTACAATATTTACAAGTGAGTATACATTTACCCAAGCGTTCCTGTCTTTCCAACAAGGAAAACCGAAAGGGTACAATAAAACTTTATACAACCGCGTTTTTTAGTAAATAAATTTCATTTTACAATACCATATTGACACAGGGAAGTGTTCAAGACAAACATTTGTGCATTTTTGTTGAATCGTTTCATTTATGGAAAACCAATAAACCAATTCGTTAGGGAATTTAAGAGAAACGCGACAACTTCTCGGAGGGGAGGTCGAATTGACCTACAGGAAACTGATAATCACAATCATCACCAACCGTACACAAGACTGTTGTTATTTCCACTCTCTCGGGACACTGACGTCTGCATTACGAGGTCAACCAAATGATCAGCATCAGGTCTTGTACAAGCATTTTAATTTATGGAGCTCATCACAGAGCGTCGCCTCATTACAAGGTCCTTCGCGTCAATAATCAACGGTGGGGAGAACCGTGAATCATTGAAGCAACAACAAGAAACAATAAAATGTGCTACCTAATTTGTGTATTGGCACAAGTGGTTCCTTTGTGCTCAGTGAAACGGTCTGGTTGACTCGTTTGATTTGTCTTAAATTAACAACTACATAGCGTCCCTTTCTCTTTGAAGCAAAAACATTCCATTCTTCACCTTACCGTTCACTTTTATGACATAATTTAGTAATAAACCATCTTCCTTCAATAGTACTCCTGCTGCACGTTTGGAGCAGAGATGCTATCTTGTACTTTTTACAACATTGTTTATCTACAAAAATACTCACAAATAATACCTTACCAATATGTTCGGACAAGCTGTTGGTTGTGTCCTAATTTTTCTTCTCCCTTCACAGGTTCAAGTTACCAAGCATTATTTTTACGATTATTACGTCCACAGTAAAGCGACGGCGAGAAAATGTATTTTTTCTCCAAGGCAGTTTGATTGATTGCCGTTGATGAATCGTAATGATAGCAGTGTGCCGACGCTTCACGAAGGAAGCCAAATGTGTTAACGGGAAAGTGACCGGATAACACGGCCAAGGACTGGACTATAGTACGGAGCTGATGTGGACATTACGACTTTCAACAAGTGTTTAGGAACACTATCATTTTTACTACTGCATCCAGCCCGAATGTTTATCAAAAAAAAGAAAAATAAATTGATGCATGCATTTTCTTAACACGTCATAGCTCCCTGATTCCAGTACTATAGTTCTCAGATCTTTATTTGACTGGAGCAGGAAGGATACAGAAAGTATGGAGGATATGAGGTAATCAGAGTGGTGTGGCTGTTGAGTGTTCAGTCGAAGCTTCAAAGGAGACCCATCTTCTATAAACGAGGTGGTGGCTCCACCACTTTTTTTACCAGATGGGGAAATCATGATAAATAACAGTGTACAAATAATCGAATGCCATTACACCACCATAGTTTAGATATCAGCCTTATTATCATCACCATCATTTTATAAGAGGCTGCCAAAAAAAGAGAATAAGGGTCTCATAGAGTATAATTGAAGGTTTTTGTATGAACCTCTTTCCCCTAGTTTCCTTCAACTTCCATTACATCCAATTCAACAGGGAAGCGATAGAAAACGCACTTCGACCGACTACCGAGTAGTGTGCGTAGAGAGTGTTTCGGTTGCACTTTGAAATCTTGAAGAAGTCATCATTACAGTGCTTCCCTTAATCTGCCTCCACTTCCAGTTCAGAGATACATACCATATCATCATTATCTTGAGCACCATGTAATCATTACAATTTCACTCCATCCGGATAACTTTCTCGTACCCTGTGTACCATTTTTTTTTAATGAACGATATCAGCAGATGTGCGTAGTTGTGGCGTGGCTCGAGGAAAATCCAATTTCATTCATGTACGTAGTGGTTGTGGTGGAGCACTCTTGATACAATTTCAGATTCTGATATGATGTGAGTAAATTACACACATCACCCAAACTCTGCCGTATCTCTGGTTCTGACCCTGCTCCACACATTTTCTCTAACCATATCTCATCAGGATCGAAGTCAAAAATTATTTCTATTAGCACTTTACAATCCAGTGTGGTGCCTTAAAAATCCAAGTTAACACTTTCCTATCGAATCATTTGTGTTATAAGTGGAATCCTCCCTCATGCTGTCAATCAAAATCAACGATTTCATTATGTGAACTCACGTCATTAAAGCAATAAGTCTGCTACCGAATTGAAACACGCGGAGAGTCGAGTACCTCACTGTTGACCAGCTTTGAAAAAGAGAAAGAAAAATATTCTCTCTACAAACACTGCTTCTGTTACCAACAAAAATTTAGCATGTCAGCAATATGGGAAGAAGCAAGCAGAGAATAATTGTTATAAGAATCAGCCAACAATAAAAAACAAGCAAAGTATGTATTCCTGTTTA
This sequence comes from Alloscopus bannaensis, assembly GCA_027743745.1. Lineage (NCBI taxonomy): Eukaryota > Metazoa > Arthropoda > Collembola > Entomobryomorpha > Entomobryidae > Alloscopus > Alloscopus bannaensis. The sequence continues at coordinate 5,439 of JAHZMW010000500.1, read as the reverse complement.
CTTTACGACTTTTATAGAGATCAACATCATTTACATGTGCATGTGCTAAACTTTTTAACCATCAACTATAGAACACCAACAACTCTCAATTGAAAACACTTCAAAAATGAAGTCGTCAATGGCGAGAGTAATGATTCCGTCCATAAGCGACACGATAATGACATGAAACGCGCCAACTCACTTGTAAATCAGGATGTAGCCCAGACGAAATCTTTTCGGGAGGCAAAGACAGTTTTCATCATAATGTCGACATTAAAATGTGCCTCATACTTTCCAAATCGACAGCTAAGCAGAAAGAATATATTTTGAACAAAGCAATGCACAATGTCATTACGAAACAGCAACATTCCATCATTAAATCGCACATTTTAAAACCACTCTTCCCTATCACCGACGCTATTTCTGCTTTTCAGTGATGAAAAAAGGAAAGAATGTTGTTTCAGCATGGACCATCGCGGATAAAGAAGTGAACCATTCAACCATTTAATCGTGTGAGCTCAACCGTAAATTACAAGACGCACATGAAGTGTACACAATTGTCCCATTGTGCATTAAGATTTTTGCATTACTTCAGAAAACAAGTAAAAGTACAACATCTGCTCCTCCTGAGCCGCAACATCGCATTCGCGCGTATCTCAATGTCGTCAAGTACAGTAGTTAAAATACTTTCATACCCGTTTTATATCAACCACTCGTTTGTAATTCGATAATCACATAAAAATCAAAGCCTCGCAAGATTTATTTATATGCATGCATGCAGGATGTAAATATTACACAACCACTTGACGTGTGAAAAGGAATTTGGGGAGAAAGAGGGAACCAACAGCAGTCAAGAATCAACAGTAAAATTTATTGTGAAAGTCTAGTAAATAAGCTTTAAAAATAAATTACCACGTAGATTCGCAGTTGCTCGTGAATTTTCTCATGCCACATAACGTGTTCTTGGAAGACATGAGAAATCTTACGATTGAAATAAAGTAGCAGAAATCAAGTCATCAAAACACCTCTTTTGTAAGCCAATATAATAATGGTTTGATGTTGAGAGATAAATTTTTACGGCATTTTATACGCTGTATGAATATGTACATCATAAATTCTGTGAAAGTGGTGTGCTTTATTCTCAAAACGCGAAGCACTATTGTTAGCCCCAAATAAGAAACTTAAGAGATTTTGGGAGATTTTCAGTCAGCAGGGAGCACGCTTTTTCGTTTGTTGTGTCGGCCGTTGAAAAACTTGCTTTTCAATTCCAGTAACATTCCACCTTGTGTAGCTACGACTAACTTTGAACCTAATGCTAGGCTAGATGTCCACCTCCTTAAGTCAGCTTGGATGATGAAAAACGAGGCGAGTTTTATTGTCATCCTCTATTTGATTGTCTCATTTGACTAAGTTCAAGTGACGTGGTGTGACCTTAAAAATCTGGACAACTAGTTGGTGGAAACAATGTCAAAGCATTTCTTATATTTTGTGTGCAGTACAAGTGTGTATATGCGTATACCTCACTCGCGTAGCCAACTTAGGGAGTTACATTCAGGCAAAGCGGTTGGTGGTGGTGATCTTCTGTGTTGCCACATTAATAGTTCAATAACTACCCCACTGACGATATTATTGTGTGACATCTCAAAAGATATAGACAATCTGAGGACAAGTTAGAACCATGTGGGATATCACGACGGCACAGTACGCCCCACTCAAAGGGGCTTCACGAAACAATATATCACACGGTTTGATCTATCTCATTTTATTAAACCGAGAACGCTACGACTGATATACGCAAGCCCACCGACAACCGTAACCTCACAAAGTCACACGTAGACCAGTATATTTTTTTTACATAATACCTAACAATAGGGCAAATATCAGTCTGAGTCCAGAGTATAAATTTTTGTCCTCGAATGTTCGTGCTATAAAAATTGACTCACAAAAATATTCATTTTAATTTTGTTTTCGATTTTCAAAATTGATTTTCTCCAATAGTACTTTTTAAAAGGCACACCTCAACTGCAGAAAAGTAGCTTCAGGGGGTAGAGGTACATGCATTATTCTTGAGTTTTGGGTGCGGGTATAAGTAATAATAGGCAGTCCCTGTGGGCACAAAATTTTTAATCAAATCGCTGGAGGGACATATTTTACATTCTGAACACCGACTGAGGTAGTCACCACTCTGATTCCATCTTTAGCTGCAGCTTGTCCGCTGAGTTCACGGGAAATAGAATACGGGAATGTCTGCACAATGCCCTATCACCGACTTATTGTATTGTATTGGTGTTCTTGAAAGGCAGGCCACTAAAGTCATCTTTTCTTCCTGGCATAACGACTCAATGCAACATTCACACATGGCTATATCAGGTCGAACAATCTTGTATTCACATTTCTACAATCCATTCACAATCCTATTGAAGAAGTAGATCATATAGCACAGCGAGAAGTGGGAACACACACTGACAAGCAAAGAAAAAAACGGATGTAGATCTCCGAGTGCACGCAGTGTGTGGAGAAACGTCGTGTGTGTATGCGTCTTAATAATCTGATAAGTGAAAATGAAGCTTTCGAGAAATGTGTGACTGCGTGGAGCATTTGAAATATGAAAGGAAATATGTAACATCCCATTCTGTGTGACCCCTGATGAAGCTCTGTATTAAAAAGATTAAAATCTGATTTATTCAATCCAACTCTGCCCGTATGTTCTCCAATATATTCTTCATTTTGAAGGGGCTAGCTTTTGGGGAGTTACAGCTGCTGGAGATCTCTTGACTGAGGACCTGCATTACGAAATACGTGAAGCAGTGAAGTACCGCTACGAGCTCCTTGGGCATGAACTGCAATTTCACATTTTCAACGCTTTACTCAATGCTACAATCATCTAAAATTGATTTCAGAACACCCCTAACAAAACCCTGCTCATTATAACCTGTATTAATAATAAGTAATAAGTGATAAGGCCTTAGAAGGCAATCTACAATCCAACACAACTGCTGCGTAATTTTGTAAATCAAATCTTGTATAAAACATCAGTCTCTTTACAAGTTGCTGGAACTCAAAGCACATTCCTCAGGCTAATTATCCGTTCCGAATTTTAACTATTGTATTTAGCCCTAGTTTGTTTTAATGGCCGAGCTGTACACCCGACGTGTTTACCACTCTTCTCAACAACACTCCTCCAAGTGCTAAACCAGAACGATTGAAGCAAAGGGAAAATTTTAAAGGAAAATTACAAAGTCTTTATATGCCTTATATCTAGCGTATAATGATTCATTTCACTTTTTATCCCACCACCACCACGACTTCCACAAACATAAATTATTGGAACCAAATTGACCGCATCAAGCCCATCCATCCACAAGCCATTATAATAAATCTTCGCCATTTCCCAGACCATTCAACAGAGAACACCTTGCATGAAATCATCGTTCCACCTCCTCTTTAGTAGTGGCGTAGTCACTCTCTTTTTTACTATGTTTCCCTACGGTGCATTCCCTTTTAATGTCTTCATCCTTATCGTTGTCGGTGCATATATTAATGGTCCATTGAAGAATTTTCCCCTCTCCTGTCCTGCACATTTTGCGGTTGATTATTTATATGCACTAACCTTCCTAAGCCCACTTGATCACTTTTCTGATATTCTCCTATACAACAATTTAAGGAACGAAAGTTCTCACATAATCAGAGGGGACAGCCATGTTCGGTGTACTAAAGAGTAATAAATTAGACAGATGGAATGAGAGAGGTGAAGGGACACGCATTTTTCAAAATGTCCTCCACCGTCGACTAAAACACTATTCTCACTGCTGATTTTGGCTAACTGGTTTTCTCAAACTGCTGCAAGAAGTCCATGCAAATCATTGCTGACTACGTTGCAAATATATCAGACCTCAATTTATGTTACAGAGCTTACGAACACATACGGGTAACAAGAATGATGTGTTTTCCCTCGAGTCAAAAGTAGCAGGAGAGCGCAGCCAGTGCCATAAATAGTTTGTCCATCTCATCTCATCAATCCAGTACCATTTATGGGCTTTTGAAGAAATACATTTTCCACAAAATCTTGAAAACAGCCAATAAAGGCATATCATTGAAAGAAACTTGTAAGTGACTTAACATTAAATAATTTTGTTACCACAAACTCCTTCGTTCTTATAGGATCGCGGGAGAGCATGGTATCTTGATATCCCGAACGGGAAAGCATAACGACTGTGCGTGGTACGCCTCGTAATCCACCCAAACCTCACAATTGGTGTAAACTTTGTGTGCACTTTGTTTGCAAGGGCTCACTCATTCATTTATCTAAATCAATGCCATCGAAGACATATGTCAAGATATGTGGCTGAGGAGAACAATCCAAAACAAACAACACGACATTGAGAAAACTGAACGAGCTGGATTTATGTACGAGAACTTACTGCATATGCAATTGAAATAACTTATAACTAAAGTTATAAAAGTATAAAGGCGGAACTCAATACATGGAAACATTCACTTCTCTCCACAAGGAAAGATGGACTGACATTTAATAAAACTCCTGTGTTGTGTGAAACTTCACTAACCAAACTCTGATACTTCGTAGAGTATCATCAAACATTGTTTTATGCACTCCAATTTTTGGTACGAATGTAATAGCCTTACAACTGACCTATGAGTGAGCACATCAACAGCTCGACCTATGTATTTCTTGTGGTTATCAGGGAACCGTTTCATACATTTGTAAAAACAAAAACTCCTATCACCTATGCTGAAATACACAATCGTAGACTGCTATCACAATCAATAAATCAGTCATTTTCAACAGATACAGTGCTTGCTAGTCAATTGTTGTCCTTCTAAAATTTTTGTGTCTACATGCCTTTCACCTCTAGACCCTAGGGACTCATCTGGGGGACACCTTACAACTTTGAAAATTGTAGAAAGCGTTTTCCACGTTATCTTCAAGCAATACTGTTGTAATCTTAGATTTTCAAAAAATAAGAAGAGTATTACAATTTCACCGATATGTTTAAAATCAAATTAGCCAAATACATGCATTAATACTAACTAAAATATTATTAATACACTTAAACAACACGTAAACAAACAGCAGTTGAACTTTAATCGTCAATACGTAAGCGTTTAAACGTAAAATGAAAATAAAATTAATTACAAATTGCTTTTGCAAAAATTATTCTATTTGTCTTGTAATAAGATTGAAGTTGAGCAGCAAATTGTGTTTGGTGAAAGTACATTCGTAAATGTATGGTTACGTTATTTTCTAAGAGCTCTGCTGTATTTGTTGAATGTTTATCTATTGACGTAGTCGTTAAAAGTGATTATCGTTGACTTATTGACATATCCATTCATAAGCATTCATGAGATTACCGGCATTTTTCATCCTTGGTAGTAGTAGCTAAAATGTCTGCTCAGAAATTATTGTGATGGGGTTTGTAACTTTTGATCGAAATTTTGTAC
>JAHZMW010000499.1:0-34275 GCA_027743745.1 Alloscopus bannaensis | reverse complement strand
TTTTGCTTCTGTGGTTTCTCTTTGTTTTCTCACACAAAAGAAAGGGAATCGAGAAAAAAATTGGGTAAAGGCTAACGAAACTGAATTCAGTTCAAAACTCTCCACAGCTCTGCTACCATTGTTGTAGATTTTTTCTTCCAAAAATGAAACTCAAGGCTAAGCCAACTACAGAGAGCAAAACTTCTCTCAACGTTTGTCTCTGTATTTGCTCTCAAACAGAGGGCTTTTCAACATACTCTCGACTACCGCTATCTGTATTTACATTCGATTACGTTTTCGAGGTTACATATCGACAGAAAAGCGACAGAAGATTTCTGGGTGCGTTGGAGGAGGGTAATAACATGTATTCCTTTGAGTTTCAGCTGCAATTGCATTTTGAGCTTCTAATTTTTGGACGGTCACATCAAGTACTGAAGAAACCATATGCAAACAAGTGCTTCAAAGTCAATGTTTACCTCATCCGAAAAAAGTGTGCGCATTTGTAAGATTTCCTGTGGTACCCTTCACATGTTAACGTTATGATTCCTTTATAAACTCTTTTTGGAACGTCACACAGAAAAGTTTGTTCTAGTTCTTGAAGCTGCGAAACAGGCTTCAACACTCATCTTCAAAAATCCTCTCTGATACATATTGGTGTATTGAATTTTAAACGCTCGTTTTAACATTTTACCTATTCCTCCCTCTCTCTTCCCCTTGTTCCTTCCTTCATCTCGTTTCTTATATGATCTCGTCATCATCATCATCTTATCTTTTTTCCCTATCCTCCACCACACAATCACTAAATTCTGTACGTATATATTCCCTTATTTCAAGCTGTTGGCTCAGCATAATTTTCTTGCACGTTTTATCGTCGCTCCCGTCTCTTTCAAAGTGAGCCTTTACACTCTTGCTCATGCATTACATTCAATGTTAATATTGAATGGTGTATATAAAAAGACGAGCACTTTTATGGCAGCACAACATCAACAACTTTGCAATACTCCCAACTCTCCTCGCCAGTACATGATCGCTTCTGAGTTGAAGTCGTGGATGTGAGTAAAAGCGTGTGATGGGTACCCAAAAAACCCCTTTTTATGCATATTGCATTAGATTACCGTGTTTACTGTTTTGTAGGTAGTTTTACGAGGGTATATGTATGTCTATAGAGAAGTTTGAACAACTCGAAAACTTTGTATGTGAATGAATGCGTAGGGCTATTGGAGGCTCAACATGAGAAAGGTATATCTCGCATGGTAATCTTGGTGTAGTTCGCCTTCACCGTCATCCATCGTCGTTTTCGTCCTTTCTTTGTTGAGAAGTAGATTTCCTTTCTGAGCTCTCCTCTCACAGTGAGCCTTTTCAGTTTAAGATGTTCAATGCTCGCTCACACACCAAGCCATAGCATGCTTCCACGTACAGAGAGAGACATAATAATATAGAAAAAAAGAGTGAAAAGTACCCAAAAAACAGAGACTAAAGGCATGTATTATACATCATCATTGTGAACACACAAGGAATTTAAGTGTGAGAGATGATCACAACTTTTTAGTACACACTAAATTCGACTCTTGTGAAGTAAGACGATTTTTTTTGTTTCGGCAAAGAAAAAAAGTTTTTGTGTGGATATATTGTAAAATGATCATCAAAGTGTGAGTGTTATCTTGTACATATTTTTTTTGAAAAAGAGGAAAATCTTGTGCGATTCGATCATTGTGTCAGCATCACAAAATCTATACGAAACTAAAAGTACGGCGCAGGATACGAAGGAGAATGGGCTGATAAGAAAAAAAGGTGAGTTTAAATACAATTTACATTGTGAAGTTGTGTTGTTAGCTGCATTAGAGCAATTATGCAGTTTTAGTGTGGTAGATGAGGATGATGTGCTGATCTTTGTAAAACATGCGTTTTATGTGCCCAACCAAAGATTTGTATGGATTATTATGGATACAGTGCTCTTCTGTAGCTTATCATAACATTTTCCAAGTAGTTGTGGAGTTGTTGTGAGAGAGTTGAGTGAAGGACGACGGACGCTGTATAATGTTTGGGCTAAACCAAACAAAGCTAAAAAGAAATGTGAGTTACTATACTTTAAAGGAGAGGTTTTTTCTAGAGATGGAGATAATGAAGGCTAGACGAGTTTATTCAATTTAATTATAACAGAGCTGTTCACAGTGATACATCTTAATTAGTGTTAGCTACTAGATCAAAATTAGAAGAGTTGTGTAAGGAAATTTGAAAACGTGTTTTAAACCCAGATATAGCTGTCCGGTTGTAGAAAGTTGTGCCAACTTTAGAGAATTTAATATTAATTCATATTAATTTTTCTTGTGTCCACAGGTTAATTTGGGGACCGACTTGGGTGGTCGCTGCAAAGTGCTGCAAAGTTCTAAAAAATTGTGAGAATAACATTAAATGAATTTGTGTCCTCGTCGAATAAGTTCACGACTCAGGATAAAGTCACCAACACACATGCTTCACATTTAACATTTGATGAAGAGATAGATTGCTGTCTGCAATTATTTTTTAGGCGTGTGTGCCTGTGCTTCATACCGTGTTTCAAGTGAGGGATGTGTTGCGTGCAATACTAATGTTGTGTGCATTTTGCGAGATCACTCAACCACAATGACCTTTGGTGGATTATATCATGCCTAATTACCATAAAGAACTTGGCTAATTTGTGGATCAATTACTGCAAAACACCAGACGAAGAAAGGGCTCTGCTACTGTGCGTTCTGAGAATGTGAACTCCAACTCAACAGAGTTGTAAGGCCCCTGCTTCTCAACCAAATAATCTGCATAAAAATGCTAAATGATATTCCGTGTGTGCTCCTTTCATGATGGTTCTGCGTTTGGTTGTAGTATGAGAAAAATCAAGTAAATTGTTAGTGCGGCTACTGTATGATTATGTGTTTTTATTAATCTCACTTATTTCGGTTGAGTTGCTCCCACGTGTTTAATAAGTTGTGATTTAATGGGCTTCGATTTTAGGCACGGAAAATTACTCCTCGCTAATTTGTCTGTTTTAGAAAATTAAGCCGCATTATGATTAGATAAGTTGGGATCATAAAATAAGTGGAAAAGGGTTCGCACCTGAGAACAACAGAATATGCGGATCGCCTAAGGAATTCTTTGGATTCTTGTGGATTTCGTGAGAAAGGGAAAAGAATGTCAAAGTTTTGCTGAAAGAATTTGGCAGGGAGGGACTTTTGGGAGGGCATGCCCTTTGGGAAAGAAAAGGTATTTCTGCTTCGCTAGTTCACACATTAAGCGAAAAGTGGAAAAGGGAGAACCAAAGATTTCTCTCCCAAGCGAAATAATTTTCACTTGACACACAATCAACGACAGAAATGGATAGGACAGGGTGACACAGAGAGAAGTTTGACATCTAACACATCCTCCATCTTCTCACCCCTTCAGATAAGCGATGCTGAGCAATTCAGCATTGGGTGGAGGGATGGTGGGTGCGATCATCTCACAGGCTCCCTTGGGCCTCTCCCAGTCTTCGGAAATGGGGTCTGGAGTCATTGTTCAAATTGGGCCTGGCAGTAATTCCTCAGCAAGTTCGGCAGTTTCGACTCCAACGTCGCTGCTCACGTCACCGGTGACCACGCCCCCAACTCCGGCTCCGTCTTCGGGTGGCCCCTTGATGGGGAGCTTGTTTGGGGTGAGCCCCCTAGCGTTTCCAGCGTTCTCGAGCAACGTGACGCTCACAAGCAATCACGTGCGGGCTGGGAGTCAAGATGCTGCATTTGTGCCAAATTCGTCGTCGACCAACATCACGCTTCCAGTGGGACCATCGTCGTCACCAGGAGTTGTGAGTGGACTAGCTCCACTGGCGATCCTCTCGTCGCCTAGCTTGGGCTCTGCGAGTAACTCGCCGTTCTCGTCACCGTCGGCAGCTACGTCGCCGATTGGGCCTGCGTGCGGCATTGTGTCCATTGACGTCGCACCTTCCAACGGTGTGCCTCCATCATCATCTTCAGGAGTGGGAGCATCTTCACCATCATCTTCTTCAACGTTACCTTCGTGTGTAATTAGCAATCTTGCGACGAGTAGCAGCAGTACCAATAATAACGTTATCACATCGTCGTCATCGTCGTCGACGACCTTCCCAGTCATTCAGTCGAGCCATATGAATAGCAATGCAATTAGCGCGAGCACTTGTAGTCTTAATCAAAGTATAGCTGCGGGTGGTATCATTGGTTCTCCTGCGACCACAAGTGTGACCACCATTGGAGGAATCAGTGAGCCTCCACCGCCTGGACCGCCACAACATTGTTTGTTGGTATCGTGCAATCCACCGCCTGAAAACTCCACCGAAGCCCAAACGGAGCAAAATCATGAGGTAGCTTCGTCCACCACCATTTCCATTGCGCCTCCTCCGAGCCGGAGTCGAGAGCACAGGAAAAGAGAGAGAAGGGAGAGGAGACGGGACAGGACTTATAGGAGTTCTAGCCACCGGAACTCTTCGAGTGGAGGTGGTGGTTGTGCAAGTGGTTGTAGCGGAACGTATTCGAGGAGTGGCGGAGAGGGAGGAGGTCAAGGCCACCCTTCAAACACGTCGTCATCAACGTATCACAACAATCATCATCACCATCATCATCACAACGGGAGTGGTTCAGGAGGTGGCACGTCGAGTCGGCATCATCATCATCACCACCACCGCGTGAAGACCCCTTCATCGGCGAGTTTTAACAGTGGCAATGCAAGTTCGTCTAGTGTGGTGCAGTCGTGTGGGAACACCAGTTATTCTAGTTCTAGTGGAAATAATCATTGTGCTAATAATAATAATAATACTTTATGTGCCACAACGTCATCCCCTGCGGATGATCTCATCACCGGAGCCCCACCTAGCTCAAGGGATGACCAACAGTCTGTCGTATCACATCAGCCAGGAGGACAACTAACTTTGTCTGAACACGGGACCCTAATCTTAGGATCACCACCCTCCAGTCCTCTAGCCGGGATTGTGGGAATGCCAGATTTGCTGGATTCTCATTTACCTCCAGCACCCCCTCCATATTCCACCCTGCCTCACCACCACCACCACCATCATCACCCTCCCCAACACCCACCACCCCCCATTCCCATGGGGGGTGGTCCTGTCCCAATCCCACTCATCCCGTCCCCTGTCCCAATGCCCCTGATCCCAGCCCCTCCACCAACGGCATTGATCAGCCCGGCGAATTGCATTCCGGCTCAACCTGTCAGATATCACTTCACATCGGCCACGAGAGCGAGCAGAAGGTAAACTACAAAATAGTATCATCACGCCTCCAATTTCCTAATCATTTCCGCTAGATAAAAGCATCTAAACGCTTTTTCGCTCAAAAATCCATTTCTCGCGATTGTCATTTTTCCACGCATCTCTGCCTCCTTTCTTCCTCCGCTTGGCAAGACACCTTTTGTGGTGTGGCTCACAAGACGTGAAGGCGCATGGCAAACATACATTTCCGACGGATATGGTCCGCTTGCCAATTTTACTACGCTTTATGTATCAAACTGTAAAAGTGCTTTGCTGTGGTCGCCTTCAGAACGAGAGAGTAGTACCTAATTTGTGCTCTAATTAGTTTGAAGTGAAAGGAGACAGCGAGGATTTCACGTAGAGTCGCACGAGGTGTGGGGGTACGTGTTAGTTGTGTTTCAAAGCTCAGACAAATTTACAGCGTCTAATTGGGAGTTTAACTGGGACCCTCTCGAAAAACGTATCGATGATAAGGTTCACACATAAGCTCATCATCACCATTCTGAATGCAGGACACACAAGCTTTCTAAATGGATTTTTAATGGTTTTTGTCACCATACATAACGAGGTTAAGCGTGTCTTCTGTCATCCTTTATAAGGTGCATCTTTCTCTGTGAAAAATGCTATTAGCTTCTCAAAGATCCTTGTGTAGATCCACATCGTTTTCGTTTGCCTAATCAAGTGAACCAATTTTTTTTAGGGAATTTGTCTCGGAGGCGAAAACAGATTTGTAGCGAGTCGAATCAGAATTTTTTTTGATTGTTCATCCAAAATTTTCACTCTCAACATTTCAACTCCAATTCACAGCCCATCATTTTATATCAAACTCTTGTGATCTCGTTAAAATCACTTCTCTCTCGATGAGGATGATCATGATGATGTGATGACATACAGAGATGAGCCAGCAATTTTTTTTCGCTGTTTACTTTGGTGGCTGTATAATTTCTCTCGTATTCGCCCTTTTTGCTGTATTATTGTCTTACACGTCGTGATTTATCAGCTTTCATCATCCTTGTTTCGTGTTCTCTCTCATCCATCGCTGTTGTTGAATTTCAAATTTTTTGAAAGGAACACGCACAGGAAAAAATAGGAGAGGATGCGCATACTATTATGCATCATCTTCGTCACGATGATGATTGTGTCAACATTGTCAATTCCTTATGTTCGACCTAAAAAGTAGAGTTGTGTCAACGGAGAGAAAAAACTTTCAAAAATATGTATCTCACAATTTTTTTAGAGATTGAGAAATGGAAAATGCATCAAAAATGGCAGGAATCGTCATCATATTCCTCGTTGTCGCTGCTGTCGCATCGCTTTGAGACTTTGAGATTTTCATCAAGTTGCTTTTAAAGAAATCTTTGTGTGTGTCGTATGTGTTCGTCTTTCATGTCTGTTTATGGCTTCTATGAAAGATATCAGATCATCTTCTTCCAACACTTTCATCCATAGTGCACGAAAACGAAAGGAAAAGGAACGCGTACATCCTTTTTTCTCTCTAAACTCATCAAAAACACATCAATTCATATATCGTCACTTATTGTCACGCTCGTCACCGTCAAATGTCCATATAGTGCGTAGGCAAACTTACTTTTTATTCGTAACACAGTTTTATTTTCAGCTTTGTCCTGTCATTATGATTATTACTATTATCATCGTGAGCATCATCATCACTCCTGAGACTGAAAATGTATAACTTTTTTTTCAGTTTCACTTTTTTTCCAATTGTGCTCTCACAGTTTAAAAAACTTCATAAAGTTCACGAGTTTTTTATATGAGTCTTCTTTTGCCGTGTCAGTTCTCATTTAAAAGCCGTCTTCTCCGTTGCATTTGCAGCTGGTGCCATTTATTTTCTCTGTAATGCTGAGGTGCACATGCAGAGCGGAGCTTATGAACTTTGATACGCAGAGGGAGAGATTCTATTTTATGTTTTACCTTTTATAACCAAAGTTGAATAAGACAACTCTCAATTTACGGATTACACAAAGCGAGCACCATTTTTTAAGAGAGAGTTAATGAGTGTCTTCAGAAAGATGAGCAGAATTGATGTAAAAAAAAGTTCGCATACGGTGGTGGTGTGTGGTGCTTTGTCGGGCGGAAGAAGAACATAAAAAAATGAGTTGAACTTTGTTTTAAAATAAACTTGTAATTTTCATCCTCTCCCTTTGTTACATATTGCACACACATGCTCGCACACGTACGTGTATCATATTTTGTGTCTCATCAGAGAATATTATTGTGTGTGCGTGCCGGATATACCACGTAAAAAAATAATGTGTGTCTACTTTCATTGCGCTTAATTTGCGTTTCTGTGAGCTTATTTCAAATGTGTCTTCCTGTCCCATTATTTATTATTTGCATTTTTAAATACGTCTCTCCTTGAGCAGTTGCTGTTCTTGATCATTGTGACAAAGTCAGGGCAAAAGTTTCTTACCCTTGTGAAATGACTTGGTGTTTTTTCTTGATTATTTGATGGTACAATGAGTCGTTGTGAGGTTAAACAAAAGTTGATGTCACATCTCAGCAGCATACGCTTGATAAAAACTTTTAAAGATTTTTTTAAAAGGCGGCTCTGGTATTGGGATTGATGGAAAGAATTTGAGAATTTTTTGTTAATCTCATCGCAATTGGTCTCATCAGAGAATTGCACAGGAGCATGAGCATCCCTTCATCATCCTCATCGTGACAGAAAATCACTGCTAAAAATATATTTTTCATCATCATCAAACCATAAAGCACCGTAATTACTCACGTTATACTCATTCTTTGTTGATAGCTGCGAACTTGAGTGAAGACGAGCGACGGCAGTGAAGGAAATATTTTTGTCATCGTTATCCTCCCATCATCGCATCATATCTCTGTCAGGGTTTCTTATTTCACGACAAATCATCACCGTCAACATGTACGAGCATGAGCGAGCACGATTTGAGAAAAACGAAATTATTCAAAGCCCACTTATACGGTTTCGTAATAGACATCACTTTGCTCGAGCGCAATTAGCATATTAGTAAGAAAACAAAACTCTAGAGAAAATGGGACTCGATTTGAAAAAATACAATATGCATAGGATTCATCGATTGTTGGCGCTTGTGGCATCTCTCGTAATTACTCAATTCATCATAAACGAAGGAGGAAGGAAATCAACTATAAAAGTATGAGTTGATCAAGGTAAAAATGTGTTATCTCTTTAAGAAATGAGCAGCAAATACTTGTATTTTTCCCCTCTTGCTAATTTACCACTAATAATGCCAAAGGGGGACCACATCAACGTAGAAATTACTACTTCTCTCCTTATCGTCAGCCAAAGTCAAGTGTCGCTTGAGCAGAGAAAAGTGGAAAATATTTATGTTCTCTTGTAAACGCATAGTTTTACCATGTTCTTTGCCAAAGAGAGAGAATTGTTGAAAAGTGTACAATTATTGTTTGTCTGAGTGCTCTGCTAGTTAGGGCTTTATGATGCGAGAAAAAAAATATAAGAGATTGGCAGCTAAATTAGGGCTTTCCCGTTATGCTTTGCTCACACAGCATGAGAGCTCTGTGTACTTCGTAGAAAAATGCATACAAAAGTTCACCACGAAAAATGAAAACGGATAATGACGAAGTAATATGGATTGAGTAACATGACTTATTATGCCTCTGATATATTTCTTATCAATTTCCCCTTGTTTTTTTCAAAACTGATAAGTAAAAACGTTGTGTGCATAACATAATATTTCTACTTAAATGCATCCTTCCGCTTAAAAGAAATAAATTTTACTCTCTTTTTCTTTAGCATAACTTATCGGCGGATGATAACACGTGATTCCTCATGTCACAAAAGTTACGTAGTCAATACAAACGCAAATGCCGTTTTCATTAGAATATTCAAAGCGAGGTTCTCTGTGTCGGTGAAGTCGAGTGTTACAAGAGATCGTGAATTCGTATTTCTAAACGGAAATGCGGACACAAGCTTGGAAAAAGTGTGTATCCTAATTATTTTTCTGCATGCGTGAACTCCACTTCCGAATTTTGCAATTTTTACGCGATTTCAAAGCGTGTGTACATATGCGCTGCTGTAATTTTGCTATCACCGCACACACAAACGCTTGACATACTATGTGCCGTGCGGTTGTTGGTGAGAAGTATGTGTTGTTTACACATTATTTCGGGTTGGCACGATAAGACATCAGAATATTTATGAAGTCTAAGAAACTACACGACAAGGCTTATCTTGAAAATACATCGCAAAAATAACTTCTTATAGAGTAACGCCTTATTGTAGCGTGTAGAGTTGTGGAGGTTTTTAAATTATGTTTTTTTACTCCTTTTGAATATTCAACAAGGTTGGCAATTTTTGAAAAGGTTTCATAAATGAGTTGGCAAAGGAGTGTAGTATGATTAGTGTTTTCGCCTTCGTCGCCAGTTGGAGAAGGCTAAACTATTCTTACCAAGTAATAGCCAAGGCAGAACTCTCTAGTTGAGGCCAAATTATTTACTCGTTACTATCATTTTCCTGGAGTGAAAGGTGAACTCGTGGAGGTAATAGGGGGATCTACATATAGAAATAATTGTATGGGGTTTCCTAATTGGTTTCAATTAGTGAAACTCATTTCCGCACCGGAGCATACACGCCTTTGACAAACATGGGCATCTACATAATAAGAATGGATCCTTACTCTCTCTTTCGGCTTCTTGATGTAAACCGTGTTGTGAATATTATGCTTGAAAGTGTTATCCAATCCTTTGTCAGCACTCTCTTCACCATGAGACATAATCTTAAATGCACGACATCCCAATTATTGATTCGCGTACCGTTTCAAATTAACCTTATACCGTGTCATCAATCATCGGCAACGTGACATCAATAAAAACAAAAAAATGAGACTCCTCACCAGCTCACAATGACGATGTGGTCTGATGGTCGTTTTTAAGGGACTAATTTGCCACACGATTCTCCCGAAGAACAAAGCAACGCACGCACATAATATTTGCGTTATCGAAAACGTGTGAGTTACGGTGTGTGCAGGTGATACTCTGGTGGGATATTTACTTTGTGCGTCTCCGATGACATGGACGCATGAGAAGAGGATGACTTTGAAGATGTAACTTTGCTTGTCATCTTATGGAAGACAAATATTGCTGCGTACAATTATTTGTACAGGCTAACCCTAACATATAGCCCAAATGCGTAAAACGTGTGTGTCCGCATTTGTTTGCGGATAATTTCTTAACGTTTTTTCATTGCGAGACCATGTAACACATGTGCGACTGGATGATTGCGAGCCAGAGTCTCGAATTGCAAATAAAAAATACAATTGCGCGTCGCACAACAACTTGGAGAATAAAATGTGGAAGAAGACACGAGAAAAGGTTATTGTTAGCCAGAGAAGACGACTCAACAACCTTGAGGAAAGCACACACATTATTACACGTTGATGTGTGCGTCCTTTTTTTAAAGCGTAGATTACACACTCTAAAGGACTCAAGCTTCAACTCTAGATAATATGGTGCGGCTCAGTTTTTTTTTCTTCAAGCTGGGAGCAGCGCAAAAGCAGTCACACATAATTACCATAACGAGACAAATGATTGGCAATAAGAGTGTAGCATGATTACGTGCTCCGCATGTGTGAAGCGAAGAAGATTCTTGCAAAGAGCGAACAAAATTCTCCTGAGAGCTTCTTCTTTGAAAGGTTTCCACTCTGGCGAAAAACAGCATCATAATACAAGCGAGAATTTGTAGAAAAAATTGACAGGAAAAAAAATTCACGAGAGAATTCCATTCCGACTCTGATGAAGCTTCTTGGTTTTCTTCAACACAATGGCGTGTTCACAAGATAATTTAAAATTGCAAAAAATCTATATATTCTCCTTTACTCACTGTCTGAACAAAGTGAAGAAGCGACGCTTCGACATACACAAAGGACGAAACATTTCAGAGAGGCTTAATTATGATTCTGGTCGGAGAGAACCGAGTTGAACAATTTCAATTTTTTGTCGTGAGAAAAACATACGCACAGGGAGGTATGTGCTGGATGGAAATTAGCATTTCCAGCAGCTCTTTCATAATAGAACGCCATCATATATGGCTCATCATCATATTATCAGCCTCCTTTTGTCCATTGAGATTTGAGCGGAGATAATTTAGATTTTTCTGGGTTCATTTGTTTCGCGTTGTAACTACAGCTTCTCTCCTGCTCTGGTGAGTTTTATGACTCAAGGTCGTTCAGATAAAGGTTCATTTTAAGGCTTGAGGATGCAAAAAATGATGTGACGACACTCATGTCTTTGTGCCAGTTCTAGGCAGATTTTTCGTACTCAGACGCGTCTCTTCAACATTTGTCCGTCGGGGTGTCGCAAGTGCTCACGATAATTGCGTGACGACGAAGGACACAGAATGCAAAATAGGTATTCAGGTTGACTTTCGGACGTGAGATGAAACTCTGAAGGTAGTTTTTAACTGCCTCCAACCAAACGGAGAGATGTATTACTTGATGATTTGCATGCAATTGCCATGAGCAAACCTGTCCATCAGGAAAAACGGGAGAGATGTACATTTAATTCAATAATTCAATAAAAACAACATCAACTGCGTGAGTGAGCACAGCAAAACCCCCTTCGCGGATACTTTCGATAGCATGATAAGGGCGGACAATTACAGTGAGCACAGGGACAATTACACAGATGTAGAGGAGTGTGATGTGTGTGTAGAAAGTGATTATGAATTTAAGATTTCCTTCGGAGTACAAGCAGTGTAGTCTGTGCGGCGGGACACGACGCAGACGGAACCTTATACTTGGCGTATCAATTAAAATGCTAATAGGATGCTTCACAGTTGCTGTCGAAGTAATGAATGAAATTCTTCTAAATTACACAAAAATATCACTTTAACATAGATCTAAACTACGACTAACTGTGTCCAGTACCCGACTCCGGTAAATTACCATTTGATAGGTTGAATGAAGGGCATGATTCTTACAAGCGCGTAATTAAAGTTATCACTATAAAAATCTTGAAAAGTAAAGCTTTACAACGATGACTATCGTCCAAGGTGCAAAACATTCAAAGGAGCAGCAGGCACTTACGAGCTGACACAAATTACAGTATTCATTTTCACTAATCTGATTTCAATCTTTTTGGTGAAGGATTGAGTAATACATGTTGACATGGATTGGGACAATCAATCACTACCAAATATCGATTCCACTCTCACCAACGAAACGCTATCGCATTAGTATCAATCACTCCCTTTTCGATACATCGATTGATGAGGTAGTGGCGCTGATTGAGGGTATCATTTCTCATTCAAACTCCTCTTTGCGTGTCTACACAATGTGCAATCTCATTAATCTTGCATTCCACATTAGCATAAATGCATTTCTCAACGCAACCCAGTGCACATTGAAGAATGCAGGACATGTTGGTGTGAATGGGAACCAAAAGTATCTCAAACCATTGACACGGTCCATTGAGTGAGTGACGAGTGAGAATGTTTGGAGGTGATTCGTACAGAAAAAAATTCTCTGCTACAAGAAAGAAATCTAATCGAAATCATTGTGCACGCAAAATTTGAGTTGGTGATTCGATTTATTATTCCTTGGTGGATATATTGATGCATGTCAAACCTGTTCACGTTGAGAAATCTTTACACAAAAAAAGAGATTCAGCAAATTCGATTTTTTGGGAGGATGTTCGTTGTATGAAAGTAAGTTTCTATTTCGGGTGGTGATGATAATGTGATTAACATGCAAATTTTGTATGATTTTCACTCGTTTCTTGTTTACACACACTGTGTAATTACCTGAAAAGTATTTATTTTTTGAAATCAAACATCATGTTTTTCATGAGATGAATTTGCTTCAACTTCTCCCACTTTTCTGTGTTTTGCTACTCTTGCTTGAGATGTCTACGCACATCAAATCCTCTGTGGTGTGTGCAAAGAATGATGTGAGAAAAGAGAGTTTACCATGATCTGATGAAAATTATGAATTATATTGAAAATGTGCATTGTAAAGGAAAAGAAGAGAGTGGCAACCACGTGTGCGCAACTCATCATCATGTTTCGTGTCTATATTTTTTTTTGTAAAAATGTGGAAGTTGAGGAGTATTACAAAAGAGGTATTTTAAAATTGGCAAACCAAAAAGCGGAATTTGGTTAATTTTTCAAACTTTTTATGTTTTGTTGTTGTTCTATACAATTTACAAGCGTATGACAACAGTGTCACTTTTGAGACTCGACAAATCGCAATTTTTAGGCACATATATTTCGCTTGAAAGGTGAGTATCGCCATTTTTNCAATTTTTAGGCACATATATTTCGCTTGAAAGGTGAGTATCGCCATTTTTTTGAGTGATTTTTTTCTACGTAATGTCCACACTTCGCCCACATAACGCCTGCTGTGAGAGAGTGCAGAGTGGAAATTGGAAATTAATGATGACGCGGGTGACGGCTGAGGACGAAGGAACACACATTTTCGTTCCTTTCTTAACCAACGACTCACGCACTCCATCATGAATTTGATGTTGGTGATAAATATAGGCTGAGAGAATATGGGAAAATAGTTTTTCGAAGCAAAGGACAAGTATTAAAAGACTCGAGAGGGAGGTATTGCATTCAAAATGATTTTTGTGTTAATGCCACTTCTCTGAGCCGTACATTGTGTGTCGTGAGTGAGCAATGAATGACATTTTTGTAAGAGGGCTACTGAATACCTATTTACACGCTGTGTAAGCCGTATAAGATTGTCTCATGATATACATAGAGAAAAAACTATGCTTCTGGTGTGGTATGCGTTTCTTTTTTCCAATTAAGACTTTTCGTCCATTCTCTCTCTTTCCTCCTGCCTCAATGACAATGACACAATAAAAGCTTGTCACTGATGAGGATAATTGAAGTTTCCTCTGGCAATTTTGTGCACTTCGCTTGCTTAAAGACCGTGGCTCAAGTGTGTGCAGGGGTTATCTTTGTTTTGCAAGATTTTAGAAAGAGACATTTACTTTGGTGCACACACACTTGACTCTCTGTTGCAATCATATTATTTAATTGTTTCCAATCTCACCTGTCACGAACCTGAGTCTCGCATAAAATTGAGCGGTATAATGGCCAGTAATAAATTGTAATATATTCCTAATTTCTATGTATTATGATGATCATCATGAATCATGATGATTATGCGTCTGCGCATTTGTGAGGAAACCTTAAAAAATTGCTTGTGCCGTGATTAGAGACATTTAGTACTGAAAAATATGACGAATGGGAAAATGGAAGATGTCAATGTCACCAAAGAGCGGATACTACAGTTGTCGATGTGTGGTGGATAAAGGAGACTTGCAGATTTACGCTTTGTGATACGAGCTTTTGTTCTTCCTTTGGAGAACATTGCATTTTTTATGTCATTCTTTGCCATATGAGGTGGTTTGTTTTTTAAACAAAGGCTTCATCCATAACTGCACCCAAGTTTAAACTTCATATTTTTATCAAAGTCAATGCCATTTGTGCGCGTGTGAAAAAAAAGTTCCGTCCATACACACAATGACAGTAACGTGTGAGAACAAAAGGTGACAAAAGTGGTTGTATCGAGAGAATAAATACGAATGGAAGTCTAAATCCATATTACGTATCTCTCGAGCACCTGAAAAAGACAGGGACTCAAGGCAGAAGTCGATGCGAATGTTGTGTACGTTAAGATTGATATGACGTGGACAAGGCAGGTAGGACAAGTGTCAGATGAGAAAGCACATAGTCATATAATATTCTGTTACAACATTTTGATGTGGACTCATGTGAAGGGACACAGCGCCAGAATAAGGTCAGTCGTCAAAAACACATTTTTAGGTGGACACATTATTATTCCTTTTCCCATAAAGTCTTTTATGAACAAAAAAAGCATTTTTTCGCATAAAGAATCCTATCAAGAGAAGAAATCATCATATGATTTCCTCTCGAAGCCTGTAAACCTTCATATTATTTTACTGTGTATTCAGATTAAGCTTTGCCTTTTCAATTTTTTAGAGGATTTCCTTAAAGCCCACACATCCTCGAGCCTAATCAACTCTCGACTCGAGAGTCTCGAGTGCCACCCCACACATATACGACGATCACCACCACCCAATATCCCCAAAAACACTGGCTATACGTACACAATTATTGTTGTGTACAGTTAGAATTGTGTAACAAAACTTGCCTACTTTTTTTCTCTCGAAGGGAATGCATTTTTTTGAAAACTTATTACGTGACATGCTCACAAAGTGTGCATGTGTGCACAATAAACTTTAAAATGTGATGAGAAAGAGAGAGACCATTATTGTCATGTGTGTGTGGTGGTGGCGATGTGGTTTTTTTCCTTGATTGCTGACTGACTTTTTTTCTCTCTCTAAACTTCTCATTGTAATCTGACTTGACACGCTTGCATACACATTGTGATGCTTGTTATTATTGGTTTACACAAAAGTCTTAGCCCTGTACACAGACGTAGAGTTTGCAGACAGACATTTGCAAAGGAAGGGTTGATGAGAGCCAAAACATTTTGAAATTTGCTCGTTTTTTGCATGTTTTCGTAGCAAGAGCGAAATACAATACTTGAGCAGACACACTGAAAGAAATGTGCATATTATTGCAAAAAAGGAGTGTTGAGTGGATCACAGTGATAAAAAAAACTTCCTTGTGCAGAAACTGCAAGATGTTGTGTTTTATGCTCACATATCTCAACACTGTTACAGCACTCGTGAAGATAAACGTGTGGCATGGCATTGTTAGATAATACGAGTAAAAATCCGATACTGCAAGCAGGTTTTCCCCATATTTTCTATCAATTCTATCATATCTTTGAAGAAAAGAAATAAATAAAGGCTTTTTCATGCTTGATTTTTATATTTATTTTCAATCCGTTGCAACTGAATTTTCTTCAAAGGGAGACGGCTACAGAACATGTTCTACCTCCGCTTATTATCTATATATTTTTTTCAGAGAGGAGGGAGAAAACGTTGGTGCGCAAAAATGTTTTAACGGTAAATATGCACGGTGGTGGTGGCGATGGGTGGATAGTTTACAGTGGAAATAGAATAGGAAAACACAGTATTTTTTTTCTGAAATTATAGAGGATACACACAAACAAAATACGGATTGAATCGGATTTTTCTTCGAACAACTTACTGACTTACAATTTGCTGCATTCATCATAATATCACATTTCATATTTTGCATGGTGCACAAAATTTTTTGCGGCTTCCCGTCTCTGTTGTTGCCTTTTAAATACCATTTTTGAAGAAAAAGTTGCACTTGAATTTTTTTTTGATACGTTGGAAAAAACCAAGAAAAAATATTTTTGAAATACATGTTGTATGAATGTGTACAGATGGTTAAACACGACAATAATAGCAAAAGTTATGTTAGTGAGGAGTGCAACCTATTAAAAATATAGCATGTTGTCAGAAAAACGAGAAAACTGACAGGCTCTCACATAAGGTTTAGTTTGTAGAAAAAAGAAAGCTTTGGTAAACAATGTGAGAGGAAAAAAATTGAAATGGTTCGTCAGAAACTAAGTGAGTATGAAAAATGTATTTTAAATTATTTATGAGCGTTTGTTATCCACCCATAGATTACGGTTGAGGGAAGGGAGCTGAAGAAAAATTTGTTTGCAAATTGAAATGTAATTCGTACCTGTTGTGCGGACTTTTGAGTGATTTACACTGTGTGAGATATGGCGGAACAATATCGTTTATTATGAGATATCTGAGATGTGGGCATTTGCAATCTTCTGTTCAGTTTTTGATTTGTCTAGAAAATATGAATTGTTCTCCAAATTTTCGATTTGTAGAATTGTGCCCGTTATTTCGTACTACCGGAATGTTCAACCGCCTGCGGAAGGATCTTCTGATTCTAAATGAGTTCAAATTTGATAACCTCAGCAGGTCCTTTGCGCATGATAAGCTAAAAATCCATTAAAGTAGATTAGTGATTGCGATTGGTGTAGACACTGAGTTGACGACAATATCGCTGGCTCAGGTATTCGATGTTTAAAAAAATTATACATAAATACATCGGTTAGCTACTCTAATTGTTGTAAATATGTTGTTTAAAATTGAAGAAACAACAAAATGGAATCTCAAAATGAAAACAAAGTCGTATGTCTTTTAGATCTTTATAATCCTTGAGCGAATATCACATTTTCATTCAAGTACAACATATTTACGAATGTGTCATGACGTGATCCACTTACCAAACTCCTTTACTCCATTTTCATATCAGACTCTCAAGGAATATGGATGAATGCACATGAAATTTTTTGGCTTCATGTTTGCTTGCACTAATGTAAGAGTCCTAGTCTAGGACACACTCTTGATCAACGATGAAAGCGATACACTAATTGAGCACTCTGCAAAATGGCAAAAGATTTGCAGCGATTTGTTTGCATTGAGGTGGAGAACATTTTCTCATAAGCCACAACAACATTACAAGAAGTGCATGATCAGTATTCAACACCATATTGTACAGCGGCATACACACCCCCTCTAAAAAATCATGCACCACCTTAATTTTTTTTTGGCTGAACTAGAATTATTTATTTTGATAATTTTTTTTCTCTCAACTGTGTTCAGCCAAAAGTCACGTCTAAAGCAGACGAGAGACTGTTTGCTTTGCTGACTGCAACAACGTGAGTAATTTCAGGTATGACTAAACTCACAAAAGAATAGAGATAAAAAAATTGATAAATGCCTTTACTTAAGTGTGACATTGATTGAGCAAGGGAAAATTCATATAATATCAAATGCCAGCAAAAAAGGAACTTCAACTTGAAAAGAGTTAGGAAACAGAGTGAGGCAACATTATTAGATTAAGGCTGATTAAACAAAAATTAAATTAGCGAAAGAGCAACTCTGAGGGGATGAAAATCAGACGTGAGCTCAGAGACAAAGGTTAAAATTTAATAAATGTTTCACGCAATTCAACAACTGAGCTCAACATGATATTCGTTCATAGAATGCAGAATAATCCTCATCAAATATTCATGGCATGCATTTTTATGGTTGAACAGTTACTTTAAAAAAAACTGCGAAAACGCTGTTCCTTCTTTTGCCCTACTCCTAAAGACAGCCACCTGCGGCGAAAAAGGCTCATGACGATTTTAAAGGTCAGACTCAAGTGTCTGAGAAATGAGGTGTGAATAAATGTTGAAAAAATGCTTCTGGCTTTATTCATAAATCTCTGAGGCTTCATCCTCTCTGCTTTTTTGCAAAGATTGTTCAAGATTTTGTTGTTTTTTGCTACGATATGCAATGATGGAAAATGAAAAAGATTGTTATTTATTTTGTCGATAATTTTTGTGTAGGTCGATGCGAGTCCACCGAGGTGTTCCGTATGCGTCTGAAGAGGAACCGAAGACTTGTTGCGGAATGTCCGCCTCGCAGGCAGTGTCCATTCGTTGGTTTATCATTGTGATCGCCGTGATAGGGATTTGCTGCACTTTGGCTGGCACAGCCTTGGGGGCGGCACGCTCCGCGGGGAAGGAGCACTTGACATTATCGTTACTGATGATCGGTGAGCATTTAAGCACTACTTGTTGGAAAAAAATTTGCAATGATTATTATTATTGTTGTGTGCGGAAATTTGTGTGTCATGTTATGCGGTGGTGACAATTTTCTGGTTTCATGAATTTTTTGCAGGTGTTGGCGTTCTCCTCCTGACGGTGTCAGCAGTAGCGTGGAGACTGACCGCAAATGAAAGCGGTACTTCATGTCGTGCCATGTTAGGATTTGCTCGAACAGGTAGCTCACGAGGTGACGGTGGAGCGGAGCCGAACAGGAGATTTGTGCCTAGACTCCCTCCCACCTACGGCAGACCTCATCATCCATATGCCGGTACGATTTTTGGAGTCTTGTTGCAATGTACCGTTATGAACAATACCTTCGCAAAATAGAACTGCAACAGAAATGCAGCGGCTTGTAGTCTTTGTCGTATCATGATCGGCGATTGAATTCTTGCTAGTCATCATTTGTGCGGTCACAGCAAAAAAAAGTGCTGTTATATTTTTGGCTAAAAAATGAATTTGTTGGTTGGAGGGATGGTATTGTAATAAAAGGGCTGTCTTTTGGTTTTTGCAGCGATGATGTACCCAGAATTCCAATATCGGCCACCACCGCCCTCGTACCAAGCGTCAATGGTAAGACAAATTTTAATACGGAGTAGTATCAAGAGTCTTACCACCACACTACATTTGCTTATGGGAGGTTTTGTTTGGTTTTGTGTGTTTAGCAAGAGTACCGTCTAAGACTGCTACTTTTAGAACGTTCCAATCCGTACGATCGCAGCTTTAGGTTCAGCGGTAGGTCACGGTCCCGTGACAATGGTTCCTCCCCCGCCTTACCGTCCTTACAGTGCGAACATGAGGTATGCTAAAAATCTCGAACCAACGTTGCCTTCGATTATTCATCTGAATTGTATAGAATGCTCCCCCACGCCCGTCTCGATGAGTACAGTCGACCTCCCAGCTACCGGAGCAGAACCTCAGGGAACAATAACGGAGAGTATGACGGCTCCCCTGGGAGTCGCCCTTCACTCGACCCGAGCGTAGGACACAATCATAGTCATCATCATCACCATCACATCATCGAGTCTCCGATGCACAGTCGCGACCCCTCCCTCCTGAGTTACCTCTCTCAGCAGTCGGTAGACAACATGTCCGTCGTTTCCGGGCATGTTGCGAACCTCACCACCTCCAACGGCAACCCGGCCACCACCACTGCCACCGTGGTCACAGTCGTTCAAGCCGTGTCTGTGGGCATGGACATTGGGCTAGGGTCCACCTTGTCTCCCTACGACGAGGATGGCAAGGGCCTTCCATCTCTGGAAGATGACAAGGGCTACGACCCGGAGAGGGACAATAAGGACGGGAATCTGGTGCGAATTGTGCAAACAACAGACTCCAGTCAAGTGATTGGGCGCGACTCTGTGATCGTCACGGTGTCCGGGGGAGGATCAAACACTAGTTTGTGGGACACTTATCACCACCACCTCAACCCGAGTGCGACGGGAAGCTATGCAGTGCAAGCTTCCACCGGAGGTGGGACCTCCAACAATAACAACAGTAACGTTATCATGTCGTCAGATCGCTCGGTCGGCGGAGGGGACCAAGGAGAAGTGCAGATTTTAGCGCATCTTTAACACAAGAAAGAAGATTAGTTCAGTCTCTGTGTAGCCATATTTTTTAATAGTAGCCCTGAACTATAGTGTGTTAATCGATAACTTGATGACCATTATACATGTGTTAATGGAAAAAACACAATTTTAAACGAGCTGAAGCATTTTTTTGTATTGTTAAATTTTTAAAATTGTTTTCTCATTTAGCATAGTATAATGTATAAGATCAGAGAAACAAGAACTTTTTAGGGTTAGCAAGTTCCATTTAATCATCAATTGAATATGTAAATGATTTAATAAGATAAAAAGGAGCAAAATGTATGCACTGCAACGATTTTTTTTTGTTTCACAAGACTTGATTAATGCTATACACAGACACATTATGTTTAATATTGTAACTGTTTTTTATACTAACTTTTGTGATTTCTTTCACTTTCTGTTATGTACGGACACGGTGAAATTGTCACGTATACGGAATATCCTATTCGAATTACACTCTGAATCTGAATTGTCTGAACTTGTCTGATACGAACGTGTATAGGGCATTATTGGGAAGGACCTTGAACGTTTGAGAGACCACACACATGCTTTGGGTTTCAATAATTACGCAAGAGAAGAAAAAAAAGTTTTTCTGGTAAAAAAATTAATAGGCTCACTTACGGTAAATCTATATTTTTCTCTGAGAAAATGCTAATAGTGTCAAAACATATTTATAACATTGTAGTCAACAAAATCTCAAAAATTATAAGTCAAAATGGTATATATACAAAAAACACGTAGAAGAATGGGAAGCGTTTCTTCTTGATGCAATGCAAATATTAAAACTAAATTAGGGACTAACTCACGTCATTGTGACACGTTTTGAATTGTATTAACAAGTATTAATGTTTAGAGGTAAAACGGGTGAAAATCGCACCGTTTTTCGTTGTAATAAAAAGCTGTACTTTATGACTTCTTCTTTTCATTTTCCAACTAGTTCTTGGCTCTGACTTTCACCTTTTTGAGCTCGGGAAAGGAGAGCAGGGATTTTGCGCAGTTGTGTAATGTAGAGAATGACTGTTTTATATATGAATTGTTACGTTATGTTTTCTCCACACTTTCTCCATACTGTTTTTTGGATAGTCGATCGCGTACGTTGTGAAGTCATCTCATCTATGCGGTCAAACATACATTTAATTCTTATGGAGGTTATGTAATATGTTAAATGTTGCATTTATGTGAGCATATGGATTGCCAATGTTTGAAGGGATCACGCATCTCTTGTGATGTGACGAAAGCTCTGAATAAAAATGCGGTTTTGTACAGCGATAAGCACTGGTGATAGAAATTTACCATTTAATTCACAACTTGTGTCGCTGCTTAAATATCGTTTTGGATGGACAATGAATACAACCATGGCCTCTACATGTTATCGTTTATATCATCATAGCATCATTGATTTCGCAGTATGAAAATGTTTTTCGCTTTCGGCACTAGGCCACTCTGGCCACTTAAACCTGATATATAAATTTTGAATTTTTTTTATGTGGGCACAAGTTTGCTGCGAAGTTTTGATTATTCTGAACAACCATTTGAGCACTACAAGAGGTACATTTTATCATTATCATTCATCATCATATTGTTATATGCGGTATACAATACGGCTGAGATTACTAAAAACCAGTTTTGACTCATCACATCATACCCACACATAGGTAATCACAGGTATCCGGAGAAACATATTATATTGCTTGCCTGTATAGCCTACAACAGCCCCAGTCAAATGTACAAAAAATGGAAATTTTACCTGCGCAATGGTAGGCGTATCTTTAATCTCTACCAAACTTGTAGGGTAGACGAGTACCACAGTGTGATTAATATACATATCCACAGCAAAACGTTTTGTACTCATAGACATTACGGCAGAACGTTCCTGTACCTTTATGCTACGTGTTCATGTAAGAGCGGATTCGATTTAGGGTCGTGCTGACGTGGAAAGGTAAGAATTTTTTTCGAGTCAGAATAGGTATATACTTAAGCATAAATATGCTGCTTAAGGAATGTTCAAAACGGCGAGTGAAAAGCATAATAGCAACATGTAGGTACATACAAGTAATTCTTCTGGAGAATTGATACAATTGCGTATTCTGGAGAATTTCAGAAAACGAGTATCATTTCCCGTCATGAAATTTCCAGCTCTACTGCAAAGTTTCTGTAAGTTGCTGGTATACTGAATAGGCCAACTTGACCCCCGAAAATGTCCCGTAGAGGTACTAGTTATTTTTTAAAAAATGATAGTGATCAAAATCTCTGGATATCACATTGAGCTGTTCTGTAAAATGTCTCAGATTCCTCTGACGATTGGGGAAGTCTATTTTCCAACGTCGCATCAGGCCTCGCTGTCCTTGCTGAAGCTTTAAATGAGGGTCAACAACAGGCATCACAGCAGCAGCGTTCCTCCACCCGAACTAGTGGCTTATCTTCTGCTGTTAGGCATAACTCTTTGTCCTCGGACAAAGAGCCGATTGTCATCGCTGTTGACGCCACACCGAACCGCGCGGGAGGTTTACTGCGCCTCCCAAGAGCAAAAGAGATTTATTTTTATTCAGTGGAATGGTCGCAAACCTTCTTTTTCCCGGATCCAACTCCAGACAAGTTTGAAATGGCAAATACTCTCTTGGCTTTGGAAATGTTTGAGGATCCTATGCTCACCTACCGTCGGCGCTTTCGAGATGCGAGTGACTTGGAATGCAAAGTGGACAACACATTTGGTTCTAGCACCAATGCCTACTCGCATGGGCTGGCCAAGCGTAAGTTGAAGGGCCCCTGTTGGACAGTCTCACTGAAAAGCTGAATATGCACCCATTTAATGGGGTTTTGAAATACACACTGAAGCAGGGCGATAACGACATGAAAATGGCTGACAAATTGTCTCGAAGAGATGGTACAACATGTGAGTCTATACTCTCGAGTAATTACTCGGGGTACACGCTCACTAATCTTTCGCATAACGGAAAGGAAGCTCTTGATAAGATTTCTCGGTATGTTCTGGGGTCCGCTGTCCAAGAAGAGGCAGAGAAGAAAGGTGAATAACAAGTGATTTTTTAATGTTTAAGCTTGCACGTTTTTCATGTAGTTCTGAACCAGTGTTCTGAAGTTCGTGTAGTAGATACTCAGGAGAGCCGAGAGAATACTACTGGAGGAGTTGGAGTGATTGGAGGGCTAGCAGTAGCGGCTGGAGTAGCCGGGTTAGCTTACGGAATTTCCACCTTGCTTAACTCCGATCCTGAGCCTGGGGCATCTGAGAGAAGAACTGAAACCACACACAACACTCCCAGGAGGAATCGCACGAGAGCAAGCTGGGAAGACGGAGATGATGATGATGACGATAGTGAGGTCAATCCATGTGCAAACGTTTAGACATATTTATAAACTGATTAAAACTGCCCAAAAAAACTTCCCAAAAAGTTCTTTATGAATTACTTTCCTTCAGGTTGTGATTGTAATCACACTTTGGGTAATATTTAGCAAATACTCGTTCACTTTCTAACAACAGATGCAAGCACACGGTGGGTCTGCATAATGGAAAAGATTAAGTCGACAATTAATTATTGTCATGCAACAAATCTTTTCATTTCCTTTTAATGATGCAGTACTAACAAACTGCCTATTTTCGAACAATTTAGTAAATTGAAAACGGGGATGACATTGTCCTTTTTGTAAGAAGGAAATTATTATGCAAATCCTTATCGCACACAAATGTACATATTATTTGTCGGGTGTAGGAGTACGCTTCGCTTATGCTTTATACATTTTCATTCGTTGGGGTTTTAGCTCTGGCTTCACGGAAAGGGGTTTGAGCAGATTTGTAATGAAGTGACCGTATATATTATATAATTCGTTATGACATGTTTTCTCCCAGACTTTCTCCATTCACTTCTCACACAGATCGTGCTACTTGAATTTGATACAAATTAGCCAATTAATCCAATGAATGGAATTTATCTGCATTATGCATTTTGAATTAGTTACTTGTATATATGGTATACAGTACAGTACTAATATTTGAGCATTTGTATCGCCAATGTTTGTTGGGCTACGTATCTGTAAATATTTTGGGGCATTGTAAACAGCTCTGAATAAACAACTTGATTAGACATTGGCAATACTAACTAACTGGAGTGGGAATGATCTGTTTATTTCGGCAGTAATTAAATTCATAAGTTAACTTTACCAAATCAAAACCGAGTTAGCAGCTGAATGTTGTTTCGACTGCCTCTCGTCCGACTGACATCATCATCATTGCTTTCATGCCATCAAAGGGAGTGTTGCTGGCGCAGTGCCACAAAAAATGTATATAATCCATGTAACATTTTTTTGCTGCCTGTCCACTTGGCTTTGCCAAGAGCACCCTGCGAAGTTATGGACGCCCTTAAAAGCGCCAGAACCCTGGGTACATGAGATCATTATAGGTTCTTATAGCAAGTATATATATAGCACCTCTATAATCTTATGTTTATGGATGTGCTGGAATTAAGCAGTTTTTGCACATCATCACAACAGAACAAAGTCTTGCTTGCTAAGCAAAAGCCAGAGAGCACAACAACCCCAGCGGAGAAATCTGTGTTGTGTAATGCACAATGAATGGAATTGCTGTGCGTTAAAAAATCAATCATGAGGACGTCTCCAGTATAAGTGTTTTGGGAGTGAGTTTTAGGTTGTTTTTAGGTTATATGAATTTTCTTTATGTTGTTTTCAATTCTTTTCCATGTTCCTTAAGGGAGCAAATCTAACTGCAATGTTTCTCTAGTGCAGATAGTCAGGGAGGATTCATGTGTAAAATAGGTCACGTTTTTTATACGCTCGTGACTCGGAAGCTTACCAGCTCCAGAAAAATGTACCAGAAGTGTGGAGATCCACTTCTTGACTGGACTCTTCACCATTGTGGGCTCGCAGTCATGAGAGTCAAGTGCTGAGTTTGGAGATTTGCAAAAAAATACATACGTTTTGTGTGAGACTTGAATTCGTACACCGCACAATCTACATCTTGTCTCATTTGCTTATCATATAAGATTTAAGAAAGAGGAACAATGGAATCTAGTGGTCATTCCTTTTCTCTTGCTTCGCCTGACACCATTCTTCATAGAAATCTTTACGTTTGCCACAGACCAGTGTAAAAAGTTGAAGATTGCATGGAATGCATGGCATTTCCAAGAATTGAGTGATTTCATCGAGTGGTTTCCCCTGAGTCAACGAGGACCGACTTGGTGAATTACTGGATAATTTCTTGGACAAATTTTACGTATTATGTCACGAAGAGGTAAGTGAATGTAAAATAATTTTTAAAACATAAACTATCAATTAATATGTGAAATGGAACATGTTTCAGGTTCCTCCGAGAGCTGGGGAAGCCAATACCCCGCCTTTGTATCGGGCCTTGCTGCCATTGGGCAAGTCTTGGATAGCGAACACCGTGCCTCAGAGCAACGTTCCTCCATCCGACCTAGTGTGTCATCGCCTGGCTGGTTTCATCACTGGTTCTCCGTTGACAGTGGACCAATTGTTATCGCCGTGGACGCAAAGCCTGACCGTGTCGGTGGTCTACTACGATTTCCGAGGACCAAGCGCATCTACTTCTATTCCATTGAGTGGTCACAGGTCCTCGACTTCCCGGACCCAGCCCCCGAAAAGTACGAAATGGTGAACACTTTGTTGGCCTTAGAATTGTTTACGGATGCAATCCAGAGCCACCGGCAGACCTACACCTTCCGAGGTGTCAGCGATTTAGAATGCAAAGGAGACAACACGTTTTGCTCCGGTCCTAGCTCGTATTCTTATGGAGCGGACAACGAAGAGCTGAGGGATCTGTTTTCTTGCATCACTGGAAAATTGAAAGAGCACCCATTTCATGGAACCTTTAAGTTCACTCGCAAGCAAGTTGACAATGACATGAAAATCGTTGAAAAACTCTCTCGAACAGATTGCACGGCGGATGTGTCCCTACCCTCCGTTCACAATGTTGACTACTCGCAGTACACACATGTCAACTTTTCGATCACGGGAAAGGCAGCACTCGATAAGCTCCCTGAACAAATACCAAAGAGCATTTTAAAGAGACGGAAGCAGGAGGGTAAAAAAATTCATGCATTTATTTAGCATTTGCCACAAATTCACAGTACAAATAATTAACCCTTTAATAGATACCCTGAATTGGAGGACAATCGCTGTGGGGGTTGCGGGAGGGATGGCAGTAGCCGGCTTGACGTACGGAATGTCTCATTTGCTCAATTATCAGCAAATCAATTCTCCCAACAATGTGTCCTTACAATGGGACGACTACGTTGATTACAATCGCCGTAAGGAAGACGACAAAAAGGTATGCGTGGATTTGGAGACTCCTCAAATGCCAATCACACCCCCTGAGCCTGAGAGTAAAGTAATCATCATTGCCGTCGATGCAAACTCACAGAGGGCCGGAGGTCTTTTACGGATTCCTGACGCAAAAGCCATTTTCTTCTACTCTGTCGAATGGGACAATGCCTTCAACTTTACGGATAGGCCTCAGTCAGACAAGATAAGAATGGTTAATGCTTTGTTGGCGCTAGAAATGTTTCAAAGCATTGTTGCCAACTACCGAAGAGTCCCCGGAGCGACTACCCATGCCTTGGTTTGCAAAATCGACAATACGTTCTGCCTCAGCGAGAATTTGTACTTGGGCACTAGGAACGACAAGTATGGCAAGCTGCTGGAAAATGTCAATGAGAAACTTCGCGAGCAGCCGTTTGCTGGTGAGTGGAGGTCACGTCATAAAAGGCAAGACATGGACATGAAGATTGCTGAAAAACTTTCCGAAAGCGACCACTCCATGGCTGCGGCTCTTCCAGAAGTTGAGGATTGTAATTACAACTACGAGTATTCATTGGAAAATCTTTCAATTCCAGAACAGAGTGGGCTGCAAAAAATGGTTGTGGGGCAAATGCCGAAGGAACTCCTAATAGATCCTCTACTAGGATTTTAATCAATACTGACCATAAAAATCTGTACAATTTAGCGCTAATTCTTATAATGAATACGAATAGATAAACTGGAGCAACTTATTAATTCATGTTTTCCGTAATACGCTTTCGACTTCATGATATGATATTGATTATGGATCTTCTGTATAATAAAGACATTTGATTCGTTTTAGGTTTTAGGATTTCACACTAATTTCAGTCATTCAAGTATGAATTCATAAATTACACGTGAACAACTATCTTACTATTTGGCTAGAAATGTAATCTCATGTCCATTTGGTTTCATCATACATGTACTTTGAAAACGTTTCAGCCAACTTTTTGCAACATACTACGACACAAACGATTAACTAGGAATGGGGAATGTTTGCTGAAACTGTTCCATATTCCACTAGAATACCCCATTTTTAGTCCTTTGTTAGTAACACTTTTGCGGTGATTGGGTGGGGTCACTGTTGTTGTGTTTAATTTTCATAAGCCCAGATCAAATTTGTATGGAATGGAGATTTTTGTGACGCTTAAGCAAAAAGTAGCGATTGTAAGCGGTTTAAGCACTAATAGTGGCAATTTGCAACAAATTTTTTATTTGGTCGTTAAGTGCTGATTGTAAAGCAGGTTATCGAAATATTATTACGGATGAATAATGCAAACACTGAGGATTTCAGCACAATCATCGTTTTCACACCAGCAAATAGACGTTTTGGCACTCTGCCACAATGTAATCCATATCGGTTTTGTGCTGTTTATATGCTTATATTCTGTGCACGTTATTGTTAGGAGCATCTCGCAAAGTTGTGAATACTCTGAACTACACAAGCTGCATACTGTCAGTATCTATGTAGTACGCAATGGCAAACAATGTGACCGAGATTAAAGCAGTTTTGCACATCAGAGAGACATCTTGATGCGAAGCAATCCCCAGCATAACACACAACCTGGGCTAATTCTTGGTTGTGCTATAGTATGCCGTGTAGTCGTTCGTATACGTATTTATATGAATCGAATTTCTGTGCATAAATATAATAACCTGCTATACATGCGAAGATGCTTTTCCCATACCTCACACTCAACCGCGTCGATTGCTAAAACGTATAAAAAGTGATCGTAATTAAAAATCAATCAAGAAGACTCCGACAAAGTTTGACAATATCATTGGAATATTGGAGTGCAAAGCGTTTCCAATATCACTTGAGTGCTTGAGAGGTGCACCTCAGCGGGCGAGAGAATGCACGTTGTCCCTATTATATTACTCGACTTTCACATCATCGATACCTTAACTGACAAAACTAAGGACCTCCACAATGTCACGCAGAGGTATACCGAGTTAAAAAAATCTTAACAAGTAGCAACAATTAAATTGTATATTTAAAAAAACACTCTTTCAGATTCCTCTGACAGTTGGGGAAGCCTGTTCTCAACCGTTTTGTCAGGTCTTGCTCGCATTGGAGAAGCTCTAGAGGAACAGGAGAATGCACGTTCCCAGCAACAATACCAGAGCAATGCCTCTCCTGGTTGGCACCATTCTTTATCTTTGTCCCCATTTGACAACGAGCCGATTGTCATCGCCGTTGACGCCACACCAGAGCGTGTTGGAGGTCTTCTGAGACTCCCGAGAACAAAACGGATTTACTTCTATTCCTTGAAATGGCCTCAAAACCTCTCTTTCCCAGACCCATCACCAGACAAATTTGAGATGGTGAACACTCTCTTGGGTTTGGAAGTATTTAAGAATTCTATGCAGGTGTACCGTCAGTCCTACACCTTTCAAGGTGTGAGCGACTTGGAGTGCAAAGGGGACAACACATTTTGTTCCAGCTCTAGGTCGTACTCGCATGGGGTGGCCAACCAAGAGTTTAGAGATTTATACCTTGCCATCACTCGGCAGCTGGAAGGGCGGCCATTTTACGGCGCCTTCAAGTACACGCTTAAGCTGTTGGACGATGATATGAAAATGGCTGACAAATTATCTCGAACAGATTGCTCGGCACATGCATCCTTACCATTGCTTCATAATGTGGACTACTGGGATTATACACAGACCAACTTATCCGAAACGGGAAAGGCAGCTCTCGATAAGCTTCCTGGACAAGTGCCAAGAACCATTATGCATAGACGAAAAGAAGAGGGTACTCACCACATGAATCATTTGTGTGATGAACTTGAGCTGCACGTATGAATTGTAATACGTATGAATTGTAATACGTATGTATTTGTTTTTTAGATTCCATTGACTGGGGAAAAGTCGCTGTGGGGGTTGCGGGAGGGGTGGCACTGGCGGCTGCGATTGGCGGCTTAGCATATGGAGTCTCCCGTCTGCTTGACTCGGACCCACAACCAAGTTCCTCTGGATCTCGAGCCAGGCCTGTAAGCAACACTTATCCTACCCGCCGAATAGCATGGGATGATGACGATCATCATTATTTTTACAAGATTAAAAGCGAAAATGATTACGTGGTGCGCCCTGGTGCTACCTTGGCCTTGGATTGTGGGGACAAGTTCGTAGCTAATGCTGAGCTTACAACTAATGTGATCATCATCGCCGTGGATGCAACCCCCGAAAGAGCTGGAGGTCTTTTAAAAATCCCAGATTCAAACACAATTTATTTCTATTCCATTAAATGGGACCATGTATTCAATTTCGCTGGTGAGCAAGAGCCAGACAAGTTTGAAATGATTAACGCTTTGCTGGCACTGGAAATATTTAAGAAGCATGTTGCAAACTACCGACGACGAGGGGTGGGCGCTGATGACTTGGTTTGCAAAACCGATAACACGTTCTGCCGCAGTGAGAAGTCATTTTCAGGGGGGAAAAATGCAAAGTATCGCGAGCTATTTGAAAACATCAAAAAGAAACTGAAAGGGGAGCCTTTTAATGGTCAATGGATGTTTTGTCATAAAGGGGTAGATATGGACATGACGGTGGCAGACAAGCTTTCTCGACGCGACTGCGCCAGGGATAATTTCCTACCAGACGTTGTGAATTGCGACTACAACTTTCAGTATACAGTGCAAAACCTGTCTGTTTCAGATCACAGTGTCCTACACACGGTAGCGGGGCAGGTTCCAGAAGAATTTCTTGTTGAGCCTAAATCCGATTTTTAAATTGGATTATTATGAATACTATTCAGAAAAATGCTAACCTACGTAGTGCTTTTAGTAATTATTTGCTTTTTACTATCTAGTTACAATAAAATAATTCAGACAATGCTTCTTTGTCTAGTGAATATGTGAATATTCGGATTTAATAACTGCATAATGCAATACATTGACATTCTCTGTAGGCTTGGCTCTAACTTTTAATGTTTGTAGGTTTGTTTGTGATAAGAGCGAACTAAATCATATTCGAGTGAGAACTGCGAATTGTTGAAGGGGAGGTGACACAGTTCCAGCTATGAAGCAGGCAGCAGTCTACAACTGGATAGAGTTTTGCAAACTTAAGAATGATCAATAAGAGAATGACGTTTGATTTATCATCAAAAGATTGTAGCCATCTATATTGAAATTCACAGACAGGACATATTTGACTTACATGAAGTCACATAACCACGCTACTCCAGAAAATTATAAAAAGTATTTGCTTCAGCAAAAGTGGCTGCTTATACTGATTGTATGTACATGATTCATAATTTACGGTCAGACGATCGAAGAAGGAAACATGGAATGTGGTAGGAAAAAGTGCTCCATATTTTATTGAGAATTTACTAACGTTTCACCCATGATTTACAAGTGAGCCAAACGTTTCACTTGTTTTCTGGAAATTTTTCACAATTCGCACTGCCAATCATCTGAAACTGAGCCACACACTGTATTCGCTATGCAGTGGCATGTTATATCTTATCTCTGGACAAACCAGAATGGTGTGTCAATTGTGGCATAATCAGATCAACATCCTGATGTGTAAGACACAATAAAAATACTTCAAAACTTCATTTCAGCCAAAAACGAGCAGAGCCTGACTCAAACGTTTTTGCACAAAAAGGTTTTGTGCAATGCGGATATCACTGCAACCGAGAACTCAGGATTCATGAGTCATATTTGCCAAATTATGAGATGAGAGGTTGACGTATTGTGGCGCTCTTATCACGCGAAGAAAAAGAACAATAATAATATTCGATGATTAGATAAATATAAATCAATTGTGGTGAGATGCTCAATGCCTAAAAATTCACGCAGTTACACAGTATCAACACGTAGATAAACAATTTTTAACAACTGAAAGCGGATTTCATGCATCCATATACTTTGGATTAAAAAACAAGTGGAACGACTTCTGAAGCTCACCTTTTTTGTAATATGCAAAAGGTTAACCATTAAAACTGCTTTTGCCAATGTTAAACACTAAATGCTCGTCTCTTGAGTCATTTGTGATCAAACTTCCTGCGAGCTAGACCACTGTTACAACTTCGCTTAAGCTTGAAACTTATTTCAGTCTTAATTTCTGACAAATGTATTAAACTAGGATTAACAGAGAGAATACGGGAATTCTTCTTCACCCTTACAAGAAGCACACTGGCCACATTCAAAGAGGAATATCCCGAAGGAAAACTTGTTGATGTCATACCTAATCATAATAATATCGTTAACACAAGCACATACTACAGATTTATATGAAATTTGGCTACCATAAATGAAGTAGCAATATTTTCCAAAGTGAAGACTTGTGTAAGCAATCCAAACGCAATCCTTATTGAAGAGAAGCAGCTCGAATAAACTTTTGCATATCATGCAATGCTGAAATTTAGCGAACTTTGTAAAGCAATTCGTCTTTTAATTCATCGACAGTCCAAAGCATGTATGTATTATGTATATCATATCATGTATACGTAATATACTATAACTACTAAACTATATAAAATGATTTTAGGAGCTATTGCATGTTACTTATTCATTAGTCTTATCAACTCTTTCCATGCATCCACACAGCGTCTGAAATCGAAGGAGGCTGGTCGTGTGTGAATTATATGATTTAGTCAACACGATCGCTTCAGTTGTAGAATCCACAGTTTTGTGGTGTGCAC
This sequence comes from Alloscopus bannaensis, assembly GCA_027743745.1. Lineage (NCBI taxonomy): Eukaryota > Metazoa > Arthropoda > Collembola > Entomobryomorpha > Entomobryidae > Alloscopus > Alloscopus bannaensis. The sequence goes on along the minus strand of JAHZMW010000499.1, from coordinate 1,929 downwards.
CGTGCTGATTATATAGCTTATCGACAACTGAGGAATCCGCATATTTATCATGTATAATATATCATCTCTTCTTTATAAAATGCATGCGAGGTAGTGTCAAAAATGCAGTCGTCGTTTCGATTTCGTGATGTGCAGTAACCTCTCAATCAATATTTTTTCCACACATTGAAAAGTGTATCTAAACTGTTGTAGACTGATTTTCCAAGAGCTTTGATAAGTGTGAGGTGTTCGTAGGACCTCTGTGGGAACGCTAACCTTTGATCAGACAATGCCTAAAAAGGAAGACGCAAATGGTAAAATAAACCATACTTTCTTCAGAAATTGCATGAGTATTGCATTATGCGTGGCAGAATAGAAATGTGAGGAATCATGACGCTCCTTCATTTGTGCTGAAGGTCTGTTTTCCACGAATGGCGTTTCAAAGTTTATTGCCGGCATAACGGTTGGCGTCTCTGCAGCGGTTAGCGCGTATCAAGCTCACACTTCCGGTCAGACCACCTCAACATCAGCCCCATCCCAGGTCATCCCCATGTCACAAAATGGAGCACAAAATTCACAACCAAAGAAGCAACCCCCACCGCAACAGCAAAATCAAGACGAAACCAAGGCGATTGTCATTGCTTCTGACTTCACGGCGACACGCGACAAGCCCCGTGTTGGAGGCTTGCTCCGCCTCCCCAAGACGAAGGAAGTTTACTTCTACTCCCTTGAAGTTGGAGACTGGAACAATCTTAGCGAAGCTACCGGATGACGGTCCGGATAAGAAAGCAATGTTGAGCGCCTTGTTGGCGCTTGAAATTTTTAGAAGTAAAGTCAAATCGTACAGAGATTTGCCAAAATGCAGTTCTGTCAAGCTCCTGTGCAAAGGGGCGAATTCAGTCTTCGACAACGGGGATCCAGTACACCAAGGATGGAGTCTGTCGAAAAATGTACGAAGATATTTCCGCCCTGTTGCAGTCCGCACCATTTCACGGGATCTGGCGGAAAGGTAGCTCCCACGTTGACCGGGACCTGAATGTAGCCAACATTTTGTCCAAGAGAGAGGAAGCCCCTTTGTATCCAGAATACACTCTCATCTGCGTCTCTCCTCAGGCGGCTAAAATAATGAAATCTTTGGCGAAGCACAAAGCGATTCCACCCGAGTTTCAGGTGTCTACAGGACAGGTGTCCGCCGGAAGCAGCAAGGCAAAAACTAATGGTACTAAGCACATATGTTAATTTTGTAATCAAACGAAACTACTTAATTTTAAAGTTGACTGCGTTTGTATTTTGAAGGTCTGACCAATTCGACTTGTTCCTTGCCGACTTCTTCAACTCAACAGAAAATCGCTCCACAGAGAACCACATCTCTTGCCACTAACTTGGAAGTAGCAGGACAAGAACCGGAAAATTGTATTATAACTACAGTCTACGCTAACCCAGGAAGGGCTGCAGGAGTTTTAAGATTTCCTAAACTCAATGAAATTTACTATTATTCCTACGACTGGACCAGGGAGTTATCTGAAAACTGCTTTAAACATCCCGACAAATATCAAATCATCAACGCACTCCTGGCACTTTATGTTTTTGAAGACAAAGTCACCGCATTCCGTCAGCGAAAGAAGTGCTCCTCGGTCAACCTGTACTTTAAGGGCGACAGCACCCTTTCGAGGAGTCGAGATCATTACTCGATATCCAGAGAGTGTGTTAAAAATGTAATGTGTCATGAAACGGAGGCGAAGCTAGAGGGTGACCCGTTTAGAGGCAAGTGGACTCCTCCTGTGAATCCTGTGAAGCTTCAGGATGATGACCTCAGGCTTGTCATTGAACTGGCAAAACTGGAATCAGACGCAGTAGTTTTTAAGAAGGAAACATTTGGAAAATTTCAGGATTACACGTATGAGAAATTGGGGGCTAAGGCTGTAAGGAAGCAGATGATAAAAGTTCTTT
>JAHZMW010000498.1:0-10308 GCA_027743745.1 Alloscopus bannaensis | reverse complement strand
GGATCACAATCCGAATTAGTACGGCTTCCAATAGATTTAGTACAACAAATTCCACTAGATTATCAGCATCTAGTTTGTTTAGGAGTAGTAAGAAAGCTTTTAAATCTTTGGTTAAACGGAAAAGTTTCACATTTTCGTTTACCAGCTTCAAAAACTCATGAATTGTCATTGAAACTGATAGAACTAAAGCATAGCTTTCCTTGCGAATTTGCTAGACGACCAAGAAGTATTTCTCATTTAAAAAACTGGAAAGCGACCAAATATCGATCATTTTTACTCTACACAGGTCCCATAGTTTTGCAGGGAATTCTACCAGATCAATATTATTTACATTTCCTGTGTCTTCACGTAGCTATTACAATTTTATGTACAAATCACTTCCATGCGGACTTTCCATATTATTCGGAATATTCCAAGAGTTTAATTAATTATTTTGTGACCAACTTTGGAGTTTTGTACGGCCAGGAAAACGTTAGTTACAATGTACATAATTTAGTACATTTGTGTGACGACAGCAAAAAGTATGGTGTACTAGACAATTTCAGCACATTCAGATTTGAGAATCAGCTGGGGCACATAAAGAAAAATATTCGAAGCGGGTACAAACCACTCGAACAAGCTTACAACCGTTTGAAGGAGGTAGAAACGCTGGATGAAACTGACCAACGTGCAACACAGCCTGATTTTAAATTGACACCCAGTAAAGGAAATAATGCATGTATTTTAGCGTGTGGTACTCCTTTTATTATACAGGACATGTTCACAAAAGAAAGAATTTACTATATGGTAGGAAAAAAGCTCGTGAATGCAACTAATTTATACGAGAAACCTTGTCAGTCTGAAAAGATAGGGATTCAGTGTTTTGACACTTATTCTGACTTAGTCAGTGTTTCAAGCAAACAGGTCACAGCAAAAGCTCTCCTTCTAAAATACAAAGAAAAGTACGCCGTAATTCCGTTAAGGCATTGTGATCAGTGACAGTGCACAATGTTTTGCATTGCGGAGTTCCCTGGTATTGGAAATCGTAAGGATGTTGCCGTTGTACACAAAACCTGGATTTGCGGCAACAAGTGCTATTGGCCCGATTTTTGGAAAACTACTTCACGTTTAAATCAAGCTGTGAAACAAGGAGAAAAACCAAATCCGCAAACATGGTATTTGTATGAATGCCCGATTTTTGGAAAACTACTTCACGTTTAAATCAAGCTGTGAAACAAGGAGAAAAACCAAATCCGCAAACATGGTATTTGTATAAAATACGAATAATTGGGAATAAGTATTTTGGTAAGTACTTTTTTTCTACTACTATATTAAGTACGAAATGGTGTGGCTTTTATTAACTAAAATACTTATGTATTTGCATCATTATGTAAATTTTCAGTTTCGTACGAAGAAGCTCGGAACCATCTATGCCTTTCCACTATTCAGTCTGATCTGTCCTCCAACGAAGACCATAATTGGTTACGCAAGCGGACTATTCCTGTCAGATGACTCATCAGGATCCGAAAACGGCATATCTCAAAATGCAGAAACATCTAAACTTCGCAAACGAAAATCTGCTAAATTGAAGCGTGACACGGAAGTAGACCTTCCACAACCTCCTTGTTTCCCATCTGAAGTTTGTCTGCCGAGAGGCAAACCGTTTTTATGTGCTGTTGCAGATATGAAAAAGGTGAATTACTTATTCACTTATCTTTTTAGTGGCAATTGTTTGTATTCGTATATTATTTGAATGTGTATATAGGAATCCATCGCGGTTGCTAGTGAAGCCAATGGGGCCATTAACAGTGATCTGAATGTTACAAGTAATTACCATCACATTCGCCTGTAATATATAATATATTTTTTAATCGTTTGAGTTGAAGCTGACTTTGGTTTATGTACGAAAGATTATCCAGAACCGGAAGATCCCCAGCCCCCCATTATACTAGAAGACTATGAGTATGATGTCGCAGGACGTGGTGGACCTGTTCAGCTATTTATGCAAACAAATCAGGCATGGACATACAAGGATTCTAGTCAAAACGTTTCCTTTCCTCAACCAAGGCCGTTTCAGCAACCTCATGTCAACCAAAGTTTTCAGGGTTTTAATGGATGCACGCCATATATTCCCCCTGGTGTGCCGCCCTCGTTTGGTAATATAATTATTCAATTTTGTATAACCTATTGACATCCGGTGTTGTATAAAATATTATTATATATTACAGTAGAATTTTTTGACTAGATTTTTTCGAGTTTGTGAGTACTACTCAAACCAATCAACAGCTTCTTTTGGCCAAAATGGACATCATAATGGATTTGGTACGTACATTGTTGGAAGGACGACAGGTTACAAACAGGACTTCTGAACTAAACGATGCGACTCTGAGTCTTCCATTCACTGACATGGTTACTTTTAAAGCATTTGAGGAACGGAAGGGAGAAAACTTAACTCTGACATCTAGTTTGGTAGTGCAATCACATACTTAAAACACCTTTATTGGAACGTTTAGTATTTAAATATTTAGTGTGTACTACTTTGTGTTTGTTTTAAGATTCTAGTGCTGGGAGTCACAGGTGGAAATACACCAAATCAAGTGGTTTATCGTGTGATGACGGAGCTCATGACAGATGAGCTTATGTTGCTTCACACTTTGAAAGGACAGACAGGGAAACGGGCATTTAAAGACACGTTGTACTTTAACTGCGTCTATGGTAATACAAGCTATAATTCGAAAAAGAGTTTTTTATAATTTAGTGGATAATTTCTTTTATAGAAGCTGTGAAAAAGCAAGGAAAAGGCCAATCTATGACAAAAAAAGAGATAGAGGATGCTATGGACTACTGGTTGAGGAAAGCTGCGACAAGAATTGACAGGTAACGACTCTGGACTTAATAATTAGTTAATTATAATTCACTCTGTAATGCAACCTTGTTTGAGCATTTGTCTAATAATTCTGCTTGCTTTTTTGTAGTAAAAAGAAGAAGCAATCTAGAGCGGAGAAAAATAATACAACTAGTGGCGACGGTGAAGTCGGCGAAAATCAATAATTAATATACTGTTTGATAAACTAGTTAGTAATATACCTATATATACAAATTTTGTATTTTGTTGTGTAATATTAATTGTTGTATAATAAAATTCCGTGAAATTAAATCCTAATAATGTTGAATTTTAACATTGATCTTTATGAATGCTAGTTGGCACGCGTCCATAGAATTAGCACATAATGCGTATAACTAGTTGTATAAAATGAGTTCATTTCAAGTTCGTGCCGTTGTTGTGTTATTCGTAAACTCTTTGGCACATGATTAGCACACGTTTTTGTGGGACAACACCATACGATCTGCACTCCTTCATTATGTGCTAGTTTAATACTGTTAATGTATGCCTTGGAATATTTGGTATATTCTGAGCATGATAAGCACATGCTGGATGCACAATTTGTCCGATTGGGATGTTAATGGCAAACTGCATACAGTTAAGAGGTGTCCCCTCATCCACAAAATTGTTCGATCCAATCCTCAAACAAATTGGTGAGCACGACCTACAGAATTTTCGCCACGACTTTTTCCTCCATCTCAAAAACAAACCGGCGTCCGACGCAACACTCTGGAGACACTTCTTTGACTCCGCAAACACTCGGGCTAATCCTCCAATGCAAATAAGAAGTAAGAAAACGCCGTCAACTAGAAACAATAAAAATAAGCACACATGAACCAAATCCTCAGCCCAAGACAGCTTCACCAACATCGTCAATCCAATCGAAAAGCAGGTCACTCCACCGAGAAGAAACGGTCCGATACTCAGCTTCTGAAGGATTCCATTGTTGAGACTACACAGCAATTGGATTTCTCTGTAGACATTAACAACACACATTTCCGAAATTGAGGTGATCGGTTGAAACACCATGTCCAACCATATTCTCAGCAAATCCCGCAGACCCAATGCGCCAAGAATTTGTAAAAGGCAACCCGCCATTGTGGCAGCGCCGCTAAAAACTAAAATATTTATGCCGAAAACGATAAGTTTGAGAGTTAAATTGGCAAGGATAGGATCTCCAAATATTTTTGGTGAGCATTCCGGGATAATCCAATAGAACGCCAGGGAAGGTTTGCAGGGGTCGTGGTAGTGAAGAAACACAACAAAAGCAAGTGGATAAATTGCGCAGCTATAATGTACCGCCCATGCCGCAAGTAGATTTATCTTTTCGATAATTGTTCGGTGGATATGGAGTCCTGTAATAAAGAATTCAAAGGTAGTCATAAAATATGCTGCTAAATTTTACGGAAAAATCGTACCTCGACGCTGGTGTGCATTTTTAAATTGAAAAATCCCGTTGACAAATTGCTCAATTTCAGCCGATTTTGTGAAGAAGAGAATGTGGAAACTCATTGATCCTCCTAGTGCAAAAATGGCCAACCGGCTTTGCAAGTAAATGACCATTCCACTGTTGGGCCACACGATGCTTTGTGCAATGACACACAAAAGTAATATTGCCTGGGCAAGGGTCGATAGTAAGTATTTGTTTCGATTTGTGATTTGGCATCTAAGACGAGATGTCGACTCATCCCAGTCATACCGAAGTCCGGCAAGTCGACGTGTGGAATTCGAACATATTTTGGATATCAACTTTTGCGATTCAGCCAACATGTTGAGAGCTGTATCATTACGTCGAAACTAAGGAAGATATTATTCTTATACTTGGATCACATAAACATATTTGACGCTATATTCATAAATAATTTACAAATCTGTGGGGAGGCGGATTGAAAAAACTTGAATATGAATTTATAAAAGGTGGAGCTGGTAATTTGGGCATTCCGCGTTTGATTTGTAACTGTTAGAGACTCATAACCTTCAACTAAGTATCGACTGCAGTAAAAGATATGTACTATTTGGTTATGGATGTTAGCCGAGTTTTGAGTCTTCTGATTACAGGGCGTTATATGCAACGGTATAACAAATTTATTCAAACCTGGAGGTTTGAGAATGGTACCTGCCCATTTGTAGTTTCCACGTCTACTTGACCTCTACTTGAGTTTGGTAAGCCAGTAAAAATTATAAATAAGGAAGGTTTTAATGTGAGACCTATCCACCTGATTTGCAACATTCAGAGCAAAGAGTTTTTAAATGCCACTTTCTCGAAAACAAGTGGAATTTTTGATGTAGCATTTGTACTGGTAAATTTATAATGATGATCCGCATGAATTGGGCAAACTAAACCTTGTACATTTGTTATAAATTTGGACTAACGTATTTTGTTTCAGTTTGAGGGATAGCACCCTGGATAAAATACGACTGTGAAATACTCACAATAGCTTTAACCTTGATGAAACATTTAAGTTGATGTTGTTTACTGCCTTGTGAGACAAAGGTGGCCGTCTGTTAAGCTCTTTGACCGTTTTCTGGGCGTTTTTGTATTTTAACAACCTGATTCCAACACTTTGTGGAAATAATTCTTGACGTAGTAACAGAATATTTTATTTAAAAAAACGCAACAGTTGACTCGGGAATTGAGCTACTTATTTCAAATATAATCCCCAAAAATAAATTATAAACACGGAGGTTTTAAAAAATCGCATAAAAAAGTTTTATTAGGTAAATACCTTGAAACTGGCGATTCCGATAATCGTAAGAAAAGCAGTTTGAGGCATTGTTAAGGAATCAATATATAATGATACTTTATTACCGGTACAAGTAGGCGTCAGTTGTTCTTTGCGCAACCATTGTTATTTTGGGAAAACTTTAGTGTAAGTTTTGTGATTTCACTATACACTATAGCGTGCAACACTTGTGCAAATAACAACTTGCTTTCGGTTGTTAATTGGCACCAGGGACTGCCGGTAGCAATTGCTTTGCTTATTTAGTTCACTTTATTAGTTGTCCACAAGACAAAAATGTGGTTACACAACTCAAGTACAACATTGATTTTAGGTTTATGTGGCTACTGCCTTTTTTATTACAACTGATTGTAGTGTTTTTCTGATAGGTATGGTTTCGTCAACATGCGCCTTAAGCAATACACTCTAGCAATTTTTTGTTTTATTTGATTTACACTTTTATACTAGGTGTATTTTGTTACGCAAAATAAAGGAGAGAATATTACTCAGAGAAAACTCCGAATTCGTTAAAAAAAAGAAAATTTTCGGTAAAGAGACTCGGAAAAAGATTGCAATTTTAAATTTCATTTTATTAAAAAAATGTTCATTTCTAATGCTGCACAAGGTGCCCAAATCGCCAGCTTTTCTAGGGTATTTTACCTCCTAGAGAGCCAAGGGTTTCTCCGAACAGCCCTTCCAGGCCAAGTTCAGATGAAAGCAAAATGGTCCCGATTTACAAAAATCTCAGGCCTTTTATACTCCAGGGAGTCCATTTAAATTTCCAAAAACTACTGTTTCTGTGTCTTTTTAAAGAAATACAGATAAAACAATACTTAACAGCAAACTCTTTAATATTTTTGCATGAGGAGAACATATCGATGAAGATGAACAAGTTCATCGCCCTTTTACATAAATAACACCATAAATTTATAAAAAGCTAATTTTTCCACGATTTCATCAACTCAGGCCAAATTCACACTTTGTTTTACACAATTGCTTCCCAAATCATGTACAAGGGCAAATATAAAGAAACAGTTGTCCGTTCACCACAACGTGACCCTTGTCTCGCTTCATTTCACTTTCCTCGAAGTGTCGAAGTAGGGTAAACCCTCCATAGTCATAAATCACTATGGACTCTAGGAAGTGTAAAGAGTCATCCACCCACACGTCAAAAACACAGTGTCAATTCTATCTATATATATATAACCGTAAGTGTTTTTGGGTCGTAAAATATTTCTTTTTAAAAACTCATTTTATAAACCTTCTTTGCTCAACAAGAAGAGATCCACTGCATGCACAAATGACGCATCTCAAACGTTCAGCGGTGTCAACCCCTCCAGAAAGTTGACATTGCCAAACTTCACCTTAATTAGGGAACACGACCTCCAAAATCTTTTCAGCCACTTATTCCTGCATTCTGATAAATTTTCCAGTCGCTTTAGAGAGAGCCTCCTTCGATTCTACCCGGATGCCAGTCATTCCACCCATGAAGATAATCATGAGGAGCGACGCATCGACGGATATCACAAAGCAAAACAGGATGGACGCCGTGTTTTCCGCAGACCACGAAACGATTGACGAGGTACACAATAGTGGTACAATGAGTGATGACCACGCAAACCACTATTATGACAAGCATCAGCCATTGCTGAATAATATTTATGAGTCCAACGAAAAGCTCTATGTTTCTGTACGGCACTCCCATTTTCTCCAACGGAATTTCATCTTTTTCAAACAAAAGACTCCAAAACCTCAACAAGTCTCTCAAGCTGAGAACAGCTATTACTTGGATAACAGCGAGCGTGAATTTTGCAACAGCAGCTCCATACGTCAAGAAAAATAAATTTGTTAGAAATTGCAAGATTTTTCACTCCAACTTTCTCCACGGTATTGTAAGACATTCCGAAACGACATTGGTGAAGCAACCAATATCCAGCTAAAAATGGCTTGCAAGGCTTCATCAAAAAATGAAGGCCAAAGACCACAATTGTGGGACAAACGACAAAAGACATGTTTGTGGTGCAAGCTGTGACTACGTTGAGCTTTGTTATGTTACGGATTTTTTTATATTTACATATTAGGAACTAAAAAAACGGTGACAAACTTTGTAAATACTTTTTTGTAGTAACTCAACGGAACGGAGTCAGAAAATGACCAGACGTGTAGCAAAGGGGTTAAATGTTCAACACATATTGCGAATTGTGTGTTCTGAGTGATCCAATTGAGTGGATTTTATATACTTCAACCTTTGTTGTAACAAGCAATTCGGGATTACAGCTCAGCGATTGGTAGATGTAAAATTAATATATGAAAGATGTAAAATTCAAACTAGACATGTTAAAAAGCCATGGATGAAAACGATTTCGTCCATTTTGGACGGCCAAGTGGATGAAAACGACTGAAAATGGCGGAATACGGATGAAATTCGACGATAATGGATAAAAACGAAATAAATGTAGATGCTACAAGTTTATGCAATTTTGAGATAGCCCCACACAGAATGGCCAATTAATTATGATAGTCTGGAAAAAAATGTAACCAATAACTTTATGAAAATACTGTTATGTGTTTTTTGACCGATGAAAGCTTTCTTATGATGCTATCTCGATTGGAAACGAGAGAGCATCGATCGGAAATAAATACGAATGAAGGTAGATGCGATATTACTACAAATCCGTCGGAATATAGTTTTTTTTACTTGAGAGTCACAAATACAACTCGACCTTCTTAAAACAAACTGTGTGATTTACAATTTAATTTAATTAGTGCATGTATTTAATTAGGTGTGCCGGATAATGGTCTAATTGTGAGGTGCCTAATTACATGATTTCCTCCAGCAGAGCGGTTCCTCCAAAAACAATGCTTGTGTTTAACAATACTCACGAGAGCAGGCTTGCCCCATTTGATAAACAATTGAATCATGACCTCCACCACAAAAACGGTTACCGCCACTCCCAAACCTCCTCCTAAAACTGCAAAAACCACCAATATGTTTCCACTCATTGTTGGTTTCTCTAGTTCCACCACTGTCTCAGTTTCGAACTTAGAAACCTGGAAAAACCAGTTCCAAAACTCGAGAATCCCCGTACTACCTCCAAACAGTAGCTGAAGTTGATGAAAACCAAATTCCGGAAACCAATTAAAAAATTCTAACCGCCACGACAGTGCCAGTCTTTCAGGATCCAAACCTAAATACAAGTGTCGCCTCTGACGCTGCCTAACTCTCTTTCTGATCTCCATAGCGTCCCTCAATCGCATAATAAACGCGATCGAATTGCACTTCGACAAAGCTGCCACCACCGAGTCGTCTTGCCTCTGAATGAGGGTGGCCACCCGGCTCGAAACATTTGGGAGGTTATGAGCGTACACAAAGTCGCCGACAATGGTTTCATGGAGTTTTGTTATTTTTCGCAGATTGTCCTGCTTCGTCAATCCGGAGGCCGTGACTATTTCCGACACAAAAAAGGAATGGAAATTGAATAAAGGCTAAAAGATCCAGAACTCGGGCTCATCCGGAGCCCAACAAAGAAGAGCTCTTCTTGAACCGCCTTTCTGGGTGTCATGGTTGCCGAAGTGTGACACCAAATCTCGTCCGATGGTCCGGTGAAGGTGGCGTTCCCTAAAAAGGTTAGAAGCACGCTGAGATACAAGAAGAGAGCGAGATTTCCGTCTTTGTTTTCAAGTGCCTTCCAAACTTTGTCGTGATTCCGTTCCGTCAAACTTCCACAAACTGAGGCCACTCTGAAGGGGTGCATTGAAACTCCGATCGTCTCGAGAAAGCTGGATTGGAACAGAAGCCTGTTTGCTCAAGGACGTCACACTTGAGACGTAGTCGTCAAAAGACCAAATTGTTATTTTGGAACCAACATTTTCAAATAAACTTTCCGAGTGGAAAGATTCAACTTTGGTGATTTTGTAAACCTTGTTTCTTTCATCAAGCTTGGAGTAGAATATCAATAAATTATTTCGTGTTCGTTCGGTGAGTTTTCTGTACTTCTTTGAAGTAGCCAATTGAATGCTGTCTGGAAATTTGGTCATCTCCAGGAAAAATAAGTCCGGTAGTTATCACGTTTCCAGGAATGGCTGCGCCAATCCAGCCGCTAAATGAAATAAGAGCTCGAACACCTTTAGCTTTTAAATAGTAACCAAAGGGAAAGAGAAGGAAATGGGCTTCACATTTCCAGGGTCTTGCAAAACTTGAATATTTTGCGAAATTTATCCTGACACAACAAGAGTCCTGAATGTTAGAAGAAAAGAGGTTGGAAAAAGGACATTGGAGATGGAAAAATCCTCCACTTGAATTGTAAACCGGCGGAAGTCCGGATGCCGCCCAAATTAGTCCGGGGTAAGTATTGAATTGGTTGTCAATGGATACGGCCGTAATTGCTGGTACTACTCGGCGAAGAGTTAGAGGAAAAGAAGGATTTAAATCGATTCCTTGGACGTTTGTGAGGTGGACAAAGCAACCATCGAAAGGGGCTAGATACTCATTTAGATTTTGAAAGACTTCAAATTTTACGTCCTTCGCTTTGAGGGAGGATATAAATGTAAAATAGCAACAAACATTTTATGTTTCGGAAAGCTTGCATTTTTAGGCAGTCCTCTTCGGCAATCCAGTGAAAGAGTTGTTGAGGTAGTAGTGTTGTGTGCATCATGCACATTCGATGACGCCCTTAACCACCTATGCAATTGACATCATTACGATTGCATCTCCCTTCACTTTCA
>JAHZMW010000497.1:0-10978 GCA_027743745.1 Alloscopus bannaensis | reverse complement strand
CGACAAAAACAGAGCGGATGTTCGTTTTGTACCTTTCCCATTATGAAGTATGAACAATTGTTGTATCCTTTCGTGAACAATCTTTGCATGTTCAAGTGAGTCGCAGGAGTCTTGGGAAAATATACAAGAAAGGTGGCAACATCAACGTTGCCAGCAACCTATGAAAGTTGACTAGCGGCTATTAAGCATTTTTTATGTAGCTCACTCCGCTTGCATTATGAGAGAAGTACTATAAAATGTGTATTGGTTTAATGCTAGTCTTTTTACGATTGTTATTCTCGAAACAAGTCAGATTACAAGAGAAGAGACTCGACTAAAAACGAACATTAAACAATAGTAGACAACGTCCATTATGATGTACGGCGAAGATGAGAGGTACTCTCTCGCATACACCATATGTCATCCTTGTTCTTACACAAGTCACAAAAACATGTGTAGTAATGTCTTTTGAATAGCTAATGTTCATTTGAAGAGAGTGCCTGTGAAAAAACTGGAATGGTGTTTTTCAGGGAAAATTTGCCAACTTTTCAAGTATAAACTAGTTTGCTAACCACATCAAAATTACAAGAGAGACTTGTCTCACTCCCTGAGAAAGGAAAATTGTAGCCTGAAACAAGCATTATAATCCAATAAATCAATCTCTCTTGCGCAAAAGCATATTTCATTTAGCGACGGGGTTATATTATTATCGGAGGATCTCATCAAAAGGAGGTGCAGTGGACAAGTTTTGTTGATGGGGTGGAATGAAGGTGTTTCATCTGTGCAACTTGAAAATCACAGAAGCTTCAGGATAGGAGGTTGGGTTTGTTGAAATTCTCCTGTGGCATTGGAAAGCGCTTATCTTGTGGTGAAATCATAACAAATATTAGAACAGGGATAAAATAAAAAGGATTCTATCTTTGGGCTCGAGTCATGGAAAGTTGCACGACATTTGTAAAAGGGTTTAATTTGAAGACGAATCACGGTATGAGACTTGCTTGTGAAAATAAAAATTATTCGATTTCATTAATTTTCACAGCGGTAGGTGTGTGGGAATTGTAGGTGGTGCCTACTACGAGTATTTCTAGTGTGTACTGGGAGTACGTGTGCAATTGTTTTTTAAGTGGTTCCAGTATTCGTGTGGTACATCGCTGAGGAGAACGAGTACAGAAATGCAATGTGGTTCGCAACTTCGTGGACGTCGGACGTCTACCGTTTCTCCCGAATGAGTACCATTTCAATTTTCACTCGCACAAATTCCCTGGTTTGAGCTATTGGAAACTATGTATGCTAACATTTAATGTCACAAATTTAAATTTTTAAAAAATCCTAAAAATTAGGCAAAATTTAAATGCTCTTGGTGTCATTAAATTCGGAATTGCGTTAAACTGATATTTAAGATAAGCAGCCTGTGTCATAAACTTTAAAAGTAACACGCAATGACAGCATCGCTCTCAGCTCCAGAAAATCATAGTTGTATTGCCCCATCTTTACTAATCTGTTCGTTGAATGAATGAGCAGAAATCACCGTTGTTTCCTTCAAGACATCTCCAAAATCAATCTTGCTTAAACATCATCCGACTTATCTGCGACTACCAACCCGCAGCTGTTACTCCTCTAACGCATAAGAGCCAACTGTGAAACATAAAGATATTATCAAATTACTTTGAAAATCGCAGGCGAAACCTTACACTCTACTTCGTCAAGCTGAAACGTTGTCTTCACCCTCGCCCTCTGAAATCCTATTTGCATAGTGCTCCCTCGTGAAAATTAAGTTGTTCATTACAATAAAGGTCTCATTTCATTAGCATGTTGTGCACCACCATGCACTTTTAGCATTAAATGTCTCATTTTCGTCTAGATCACTGTAGAGGATGCAGTAGCCTTCGAAAATCTTTACGGTTCACTTTGCCACGTTACGTTGTGTAAACATAATGACTCCACTGTTGAGATTTCTATAAAATTCAAAGTGTAACCCTCTTGGCCATGGTCGCTTAATCTATTTCAGCCCTTTTATCATCTACTCCAGCAATCCCACTGGCACCAAATGAGTCGTCAATTGCCCTTCCCAATCTTAACCGTAAAACGCATACATAAAATTATGACCATTGTGCTTTGACTTTGTAATAATGTAAAAGAGTCCACAGGAAAAGTCATTTGGTATGTAACTCTTTGGACTGATGTGTTTTACAAAAGGGGAACATGAGCTGGACAAAAGATGTGTTCCCATTATCGTTTTCGGCGAAGCAATTGAATAGCTCCTTCCAGCAATCCTCTCAATCGCCCAATACAACTTTTGTAATTTAAGCAAGCGGGCTCCTCGTTGGCACGCTGGCTCCATGGATGTCTGCCTTATCAAGCTTTGCTTGAGTACTTGTGATCACATCATCCTCCAACTGCATTGCCAAACCAAGCCCTGAAAAGGCAACCAAACTGAATTTATTATGTATACCGAATTGAGTGAGTCTCTCAAGAGTCGATAATAAAACCTAAGCCCTTCTTGTGTACCCCTTTGTGTATGTATCTAAATTAGTACGTCTCCCTCGAAAGCACTCCTTTCATAATGTGATGCAATCGCCATCATCCTGTCAGCTCAAATCTCAATCCAAAGCTTCTGTGATGCATAAAGAGTGACTCAATCCTACGCGTTGCGTTTTTGGATAATGAAGACACAACTCTTTCTTTATCATTACGACCATCTTAAGAGTCACAGAGTCGCACCTTTAGTACTATGTGTGAATGTGTGTGTGTGACTGCTAGATTTATTTGTAAACATTTGGGTTCACACGTCGGCTCACATCGATGTAAAATTACGTCCTGAATGGTCAGCACTTTTCCCTCGAGACTCGCTTTGGCTCTCTATTTTGATATTACATTATGATAAGCCATTTTATAATGGGAGAACATGCATACCCTTACATTGATGTGCATGCTCTCAGCTACTTCACAATAGTGGGTGACGTGCACACACTGGAGGAATGCGATTGATTAAGGATGATTATGAGTTTTTTATAAAGTGCACTTGGAAGCTTCATTAAATTGCTTGCAACACTTTTTCTCTCTCGCCTCTTACATAAGCGCTGAGAAAAAGAAGTTGTTGAGATCCTCTGGAGAACATATTGTTCGCTGTGGGATTGTTAACGAACAAAAATGGGAGTAATTCAATTTGAATCCGCTTCTACTGCACTTCGGCTTAGCTTTCGTGTAATCTATGTAGCTACTTGGTTTTCGTCATTTATGAATGAAACTTGAAAAAAAAGAAATCTTAAATTGATGTTTCCTTTTTGGTATTTTCAGATCTTTCCAGCAACACAGGAAGGGAAGAAAAAGGGGAGAACTTTGAGAATTTCTCTTGTGCGTTGAATTGTTATTCTAGTTTGAACGACGTGAGCAAATCCACCGAGAGGAATAATATCCTCATCATCATCAACAACAAACAACCACAACCACGTAGATTTTTTTCTCTCTCTCAAAGGAGAGAGGTCTACTGTAGAAAAAAAGTCTTGTATAAACGCGTTGGAAGGATGCGGTTAAAAAAGTTGAGAGTCACGTTCTTCTCATTTGCGTCCCTTTTGTTGGGAACAAGGAAAATGTTGCTCCTTCTCACTCTTGTGGCTTCTTCCCATGCACTGCCTGCTGCAGCTCCGGCAGCACCTACTGCATCCTTCTCATCTCCGGATACAATGTCGACTTCATCGACCACGTTGAATAGAATGGTTATGTCGACTGCTACTACTTACGAGGGCAGCCAGGGTGGTGGTGGTAAGTAAAAGTCTTTTCATACTTTTTTTTGTACATAACATGCATACCAAAAATTGCTCTGGAAATGCCCCCGTTTTTTCTTAAAAGAATGCTTTTGATGGGGAAGCACGAGAGGAGTAAAAAATGTGCGTTCAATGGTTGTGGTTTGATTTGAAAATGATCGAAGGCATGAATGCCTATCTGCTCAAAAGTTTACAATGGCCCACTCTATTGCTTTGGTGCATACAATACGTTTTGGTTAATAGACGTGATGTGCAAGACAAGATCGCTTCAAAATGGGTCAGGAATTTTGAAAGATATCACACAAAACTCGTGTATCAACTACGTAATCAGAAGGTGCTGGAGGATGGATTTTTCATAGTTTCATCAACTAATACTAAATACGACCATTCATTTTACTCAGTCCAGGAATGCACTTTCCGGTTTAAATGGAGCATAGTAGAAACACTTTTATTTAATACGATCATTAAATTATTCTTATAAGTGCATATGAATATAATATATTCTCCGTCTCGTTTTTGGTTGATGAAGGTCTACATTATTGTATCAGGATATGTGTCATGTATTTCACGTTTAATCCATAATCTCATTACACTTTTTAACTCACACTTGCACCCTTTAAATACATCCCGTCTTTTCTTACCCGAGATTATCTCATTTTTTTACTTCAAAGAATACGTGAATTTTCCTTGTGTGAACTTAATTCTCTCACACTATCCAAATATACTCGGGGTAGGCAGCATTGTTACACAACTGATGCTACGGTTTCAAGGGACCCTTGCATTTTTAATCTATTCCTTCTCACAATTATTTATTTAGGCTGTACGCGTTTGAGTAGGAGGGATAATGTTCGTATCAGATGAAGCTGGAGCCCGTCACCGTCAGAGAAAGAAAAAATGGTATAAAAAGTACGGTGCTCAGTGTGTTGATGATGTGAATATGGAGAGTACAGACAAGTGATTTACAAAGGAAATCGACCGGGTGTGTGCCAGAAGAAATTTTAACACACCTTCCACGCTAAACGCGTATTTGCTTCTGGTAAAGTCGTTAAGGTTTTTTATGGAGCTCTTTTTGTGTCTTGTAGAGTGCTCTCTGAATGAAAAGGGTAAAAGAGGGAGAGTATGTGAGAAATAGGGTGAGGAAAGTGGGAATTATTACAAATTTGAGAAGAACATTAAGATATGGGCTTTCCCTTTAATTGGATGATATGGGTTAATGATAAGCTTCGCGAGCTGGAGGAAGGAAATCTGAGATGGGAAGGAGACGCTTTTTTTGGCCGAGAGAGAGGCGAGAAGAAATGATATAAGATGCACACTAATGTGTAGGTTTACACCACATAAAGTGATGTGAGAGAAGAGGTAGTTTTTTACACTTTAGATAATTTTATTGTGTTTATGAAGTCATAACCGGTGACCCAGAGGTTTAAGAACTTTTTAAGGCAATCTTGGAAATCAATGTTTGGTTATTAGCAGACATCTCGCGAAAAATTTGCATTATACAAAAACTCAACATCTAACACTTTAATATGGGAATTCAGGTATTAGAATGAAAATTTGGAAGTTTGGAGAATTATTGTAGATTCTTCTGTACAAGCTGTATTCCATCTTCGATTGTGAAATATAATATAAGAATACAAACTAGCATTACTATACTTCATCGCAGTATTACATATCCACCAAACTTCTGTTGAGAAAGAGCTCAAAATACAATCTAAAATTCGTCCTTTAACAACGACTCAGAAGAGCGTGAGCTCCGCAGAGGGGTAGAAAATTGAAGTGTCCATTCTAATTATCCCATCCCTATCGCATCCTTTCTCATAGTAATACGGTGGGTATGTATAAAACACCTTCTTTTCTGAATATTCACAAGACAGAGAGTATACAAATACGAAAAATACAATTATCCAGTCTCTCCAGTTTACGCCATCCGCTTTTCGTCAACTATACCTATTTGTTTTTTTGTATACCGTCGGTAGCGCAAGCGATGTATATTATTTTCCACTTAAGTTTTCCATTGTTTCCCCCTAAAAATATCTGGTGAGGAGACCCTCTCTCTGGAGAAGAAAGCCATATATTACGGGTGAAAAGCACAATGATGGCATTTACTCCGGAGGAAACGACACGTTGAGACATTTCAAGCAAGGCGGAGTCCAGGCGGAAATACATTTTAAAGCGAGAGATCCAAAGCTCATCTCAGGCTGAACGCGGAGAGTCGTCAAATAATGGAAAAATTGAGTGTATGCTTCTCCGCTCGCAATGATGATGGCAAATGAGGAAGTTGTATAAAAAAACAAGCCATCGGTTGAAATGGGAGCAGCTGCAAAAATTCCCTTCATTTTCGACTTATTCAAGGAAATAAAAGGGGAAAAAAGTTGGCTATCAAAAAAACTCACACACACTCGGAGGCAGACTTAAACTGCTTTTTTCTACTTTCACATTCCAATGCATGGGCCATGCGCAAATGGGAAAAAAGTAGGCTAAAATAAAGCCGGAATAATATCGACACTCACACGTACCTAGTTGAGTCTCTCATATACATATATGTAAGTGAAATAGATTAGCTACATCTCCGTCCTGTAATGGAAGTTGTGTGTGTGTGCTTGGAGGATTATTGTGTAGTGGTGATCGTGTCATGTAGGCATTCACGTTTCAATAAAAACTCATGTCCATTATATGACCCTTTCTGTATGTCTTATCATTGTGTCAGTGACTTGGTTGCATACTTATTGATACATCCATCCTACTCAACGGATATCCTTACATTTATCCTGGAGGAAACTGGGACTATGTGCTTTCTTCGAATCCTGGCACAATACCGAGACAGAGCGGAGCGGCAATAAGTGCAGCACGTACGTCTCTCTCCCATCGAATGACCGTGTACAGACACAATTTATTTGCAAAAAGGACCAAGAGACGAGACCGCTTTCTCTAGATTTGCGTTTCACCCAAAACGCTAGTCGCAAGGCGTGTGTGCACCTTTGCATTCGATTAGGTTGGAGGAGAGTGAATCGGATATTTCACTTTTCCCGTTTCTCTCTCTCTCTCTGCAGCATTTTTCTCGTTTTTTCGACATGAAATAGCTACGTATCTGTAATGTGTGTGGAGATATCAAAATACATGTAGAAATGTGTTACACACATAAACCATTTCTGTCTCACATTTGTTTATACATGCATGCATGCATAGTTCTTATACATTAAGAATGGGCTGGAGTGTATCGAACATTTTTTCATCGTTTTCTGGAGCAGTAAGAAAAATGTATTCGATTTAAGGTTTCTCTCTTCTCCAATTTTTTTTCTTTTCTCTTCTCCATCTTTCTTTTCGTCTTCCCTTTCAAAAGACATAAACGTGGAAATAGGACGAGAGCAGTTTACTGATAGCGACACACAATTAGGCACAGACATGGTCAATTTATCTCCATTCTTTTCTCCTTATAGTCACTCTGTTTTTCTCCAGAACATTCGGTATATAGGTGGATATAGCGTATATTACGCTTTTGGCTCGTTTGTGAATGTTCTACCTTAAATATACACGCGTATATTACAATTGAAGTGAAGAACTGCTCGAATCTCTTATGTCGTGTTCCATCTCGGAAAAGTCTGTTTTATTCCAGATGCGCCTCCACATCTCTCTCTCGAAGTCATAAGATGTGTAACCTAATCTACAAATATATATGGACTCAGCGCTATAGTACATTTAATGCGTGGAGATGTACATGTTAGCGTTTCAATTGCGAATGCACTCCCATTTTCCTTCTTTATTCGGGCACAATCAACGGAAGTCCATCTTGAGAGGGAGCGAGACAGAGGAAACGAGAGAAGGCAAAAGAGTGTTTGGAACTTCTCGAAAGAATCGGCAAAAAAGATTTAATATCGAGAAATCTTTACTAATATATTGCTTTTGTAGACGAACGGAGACGTCTGCTGCTGCGAGTACTTTTGCATGGTGAAAAAAGTCGACTCATAGCACTCCCTGAAGATAAGTGTGTAAACAGGATCCTTTGTGCACATTTTTTTTCGTCTTCGATTTATCATTTTTTACCCATTTTCTTGCCCTTCTTTTCCCTCTTGAAATCATGATGACACCCACGAGCTCCATAGGATGCCACATGGACTCCCAGCCATCTTTCAAAATAACAGCGGTGCGAATCGAATCGGATAGAATGACTTTTTTTTCTTAATATCATTACCTATTAATCAAAAGTAGTGGCTTGGTTAATGAGCTCCTGTGTGTGTGACGACCGGTCTGAGGCGTAGTTATTTTAGTGCTTAAGTAAAGAAGTAAAAACCCCAAGTCTGGTGGGTGTGTGTAAGCGCGTGTGATGTGAACCATCTTGATTCAAGGAGCGAGAAGAGAGAATATATTTTTCACACTTTGCGTCTCCACGTGATGTTCAATGTCCCAGTTATCTGCTCACAGGGATGTTGAAGGGAAAATAAAGGACCACATTCTGGCGGATAGTTAGCAGCTCTCATTACACTCGGAGGCATGCGAGAAGATTTTTTTAAAAACGCTCCAGCAATATTTTTCAACTCACCATTGTGTTACACGGTGTGAGCTTCTCATAAAGCTCAGAGAGCTGTGAAAATCTAAAAGATTTAAGATGATCACTATTTTTTCTCCTACCACCAACTGAATCGGTTGAAAATGAGTTTTTTCCCTTTACCTCACTCTACTCTCATTTTCCCTAATGTTCAGGTCCGTACATTATATATTTTTCTCATCCTCGAAAATTTGTGTTGATGAGCTTTTTTCTTGCACGAAAATAAATAGAGTGAGATTATTATACATTGTACGCGCACGACCATTCAGCTTTAAGAGAGTTTGAGCAAGTTGCCCATTTCCCTGTGAAACGTTGCACACCTTCCTTTTTCTCACCGAGAGGAACCGTGAAGAAAAATCTTTATCTTTGCAGCAGCAGGGAGTAGTACAATGATGAAACATCCAGGGGTTATGTTAAATGCGTAGAAAAAAGTAGGATGAGCGAGGTAATGTGATGTTTGCGCTCTACACGTTTACACTTCTCATTGTCTAAAAAGAAGACTTTAGGTATGGAAAAAAGTATAATCAAAATGGTATGTTATGCCTAGCTAAGTATTTTTGCTAGTTTTCTTCTTTAGTATATACATTGTTCATGTTGTTTAAAAGAATAGGTCAAATCAAGTGGAACAAAAGGATGCTGTGTTTCTGATGATGAAAGCTTATGTGCACAGTTTTTTTCTAGAACAACAAATGGTTGAGTGACTTTTCGGCTGACTTCTTTTCTTTCCTGCCGTTTTTCCTCTTTCTTGAGATGGGATGAGAATCATTTGATTGTTTGTTGTTGGGTAAGGCAGCCATCAGTTTGGAGTGACTGGATAAATGCTTTTCTCTTCCTTCTCGCTCGTCTCGCGTCTTTTGCGATGGTGTTGATGATGATGATGGTGTGTCGAAAATGAGAAGCAGACGAAAACAAGAAATCGACTTCTGCACCGCTTCTCCCAAATAAATGGAAATTGGGATGTGTCATTGCACCCCATTAATCTTGTCTACACACGAAGAGAGAGACGCAGACACACACGAAGAAATGAGGATGAACAACACAATGTGTGTGCTGTGTAAGCTGAAATTTTTTCTACTTACCATGCAATAACTGAAGTTAAGTAAGTTTTACTGGATGACTACACATGAAGAAGGAGAGAAAAATGAAGACGACCTTTGCGTCATCATCTTCTCTGTCCTCTTTATGTCCGTTGTGCGTGGATGATTGGAAAGGAAGTATATGAGATAGACATGATAGATTGTAGTTGCAAAGGAAAAAGTCTTTGAACACAAAATATGAAGAGCGAGAAAAGATAAATTTGTACAGAGAAAGAAACGAAAGTGCTGAATGGGATAGTCCAGTTTAGCACAATTACTTTGAGTCCAAGTTTGAGTAGTTTAGGAATTTTTGCTAGCATCGGAATTTATTCGCACTTTTGTAACAGTCACTCCGCCATGTTTAAAAAATAGTTCTAATCAATATAATCGTGTTTAATTGTCTGCATTTTTAAATTCAAAATTAGGTGAATGACATTGATGACAATGCTCAGCTTCTTCTACTTGCGAGAGAAAAAATTAACAACTAATTCACACCTAATGACGTCTATAAGTTCACTCTCTACTTGACACCTCGAGCCAATTCTGTATACGGAAAGGAAGACGGAAATTACAAAACGAGAGTTACCAAACCGTTACAAGGCTCCTTGAATACATTTCAGCGTGTTTTCGCAACGAACGTATTACCCAACGTTCTCTGGCAAGATTGTCACAGAGCATCCAAGCAAATTCCTTCTCTTTCTGGCTGAGTAAGACCACGTGAAAATGAGTTTATTTATACTACTATTTCAGCTTCCATGCGGGTTTGTGTTGACGTGAGACACAGAGAACAAAACGTTCTCGCTCAGCATGTTGTGTACCTACCAGTTTGCTCTACTTCCAGCGACATAGTATAATAGTGCTTCTCCCAGAGTTTCTAAACAAGTTAATATTTATTATTGCATTTCGCTATACGTGAGTATCCTTCAGGTCTCGGATCGTCCTTAGTACACAACAACATACAAAGAATTGATAAAAGTATTGGGGAAGTGCCATCGGTGTTGTGTTCTCGAGACAAATTCGGTGACGCACGTTGTACATGCATAGTAGTATATAAAAGAGGAGAGATGTTTTGCCAACAATTTTCTCCGGGAATTTGGGGCTCCTTACTTTCATACCCTAGATAATACGTTATACATGTGAGATAATGTGTTTCGTATGAAGACCAATGACAAAGCCAGTGTGTACTCGGTTGAACACGTACAAATGGATACATATAGGGTATCATCACCACAACATCTGGGTAATATGTGCACACGTGCATATCCGAGGTTCATTGGGAAAAGTGGCACGACACTTTGCAGGAGGCATTCATTACGATCAACCAAACTTTTAATCGCTACCCATTCAACTTGCTTTACTGTCGCTTCGAGTTGAGAAAACCTCTGATGCGTTCCACTTTGAACCTTATTCTCTCCACCGAAATATTGGTTTTTGGTGATCCGAACATACATTCTTGTCTCAACGCAAAACAGGTCGATGCTTGTTAGTCAAGTCGTGAATCTATACAGACGGTGAGCAAAGGAGTTTCCGGGTGGCAGTATCCGAGAAGCAGGAGTAACGGTGTTATAAACTCTGCTTATTACAAACCTTGTTCCACATGGAGCACATGCAGCTTTTCA
>JAHZMW010000496.1:0-11217 GCA_027743745.1 Alloscopus bannaensis | reverse complement strand
GGATTTTTAATACTTTATACTATAGAGAGAAAGAAAATTGAAAAGCAGCAGTAGGTCGCGTGTATCGTTTTGATATAAAACTTTCTTGATAGTAACGACGATTTTTGCTGGTCGTGTTCGTGTCTGAAGGCTCATTTCATTGCCTTGTGATGTGTGCCGTGTTTGTAGAGAGGAAGCTGTAAAAATAATTATTCACTGTCTTTTACAGCCACTGCTTTTTCTCTTGCGAATGAGATTTTAAGCGATGTGTATGAAAGAAGAGAAACGCGAGAAGGAGAGCCAAGTATTTTCATTTTGGCTATAGCCACTTGCTGTGATTAAGGAAAAACACTTGAGGCTATAATATATTGTCTCATAAAGTGTAGAAAAGAACGTGACAAACTTTGGGGAAATGGTAGAAGTAATGAGTGCTCAAGATAGCCACTAATTTTTGTCTCTTTTCTTATGTAATTTGAGTAATTTGCTGGAAATATGAAAGGTCACTTTCTTCGTCTGAATTGCGCTGGTCACATTCTTTTCTTCATAGTTTACGACAATGACAAGGCTCTTCGTTTTATGTAACTTACTGCATATTTTCTTTAATCTTTGGATAAGCTGGGAGTGACAGAAGAGAAAGTTTGTTTTCAAAGAGTGCTTCGAAGACAGAGAATGTGTGTAAATTTTTGATGATCGAAGGAAACAAGGTTGACAAAGTCATAAAGAGTCAACATCCTCTTTGCTAAGATGTCAATCGAGGTCACATCTCAGAAAACTTTTTAACTGTCGGAACTTTGAGTGTCATGTCACATAATGCTGTCAGCATAAAATGTGCCTTCTGACATGTGTCAGGGATCTGATACAATATTGTAAACAGATTTTTTATACACTCTTTTCTCCCTTGTCAATCTCGGCTTTCTCAATAGGATATATGGATGCCGTGATGAAAGTAAAATCTTGCTAATCTCTAACCTCGTTATATTTCCAGGAAGCTGGTCTGGAAAACAAGACTCTTGTTTTGAGTGAAATCCCATTTTCGCCTCCTCTTGCGGGTTTTCCTTTCTCCTCCACTCGCCACATCTTGTCAAGAATGAAGCTTTCCAGAAGACCAACGTCGCACTTCGCCGTAATTTTGGCAATTATCTTCGTTGTCATCACCTCGTGGTCTGAGGGTGTGGGCGCATCGGTGTCAAAGGCGAGGATGAAGATTTGCCTCAAGAACTGTGGTCAGTGTAAGCGGATTTACGGGGACTACTTCGAAGGGAGGCGGTGTGCCGATGCGTGTCTCCTCCATAAAGGGAGATTCATCCCGGACTGTCATGATGACTACTCCATTTCCGATTTCTTTTCGAAACTTGACTGACTTCCTTGCGTGGGAGTCCCTTTAATTAAATCTCGTGACTGAGAAAGAGAATAAAAATTGGGTGGGCTTGAGCCCTACAATTTTCTACCTCACAAGGCCTTCAGTACCTGGATTATAATTAGTGTAACATTTATGACAAAGTGGTTAGCCACGAGAGTTGTGGATCTTGTGGTGAGATCGTGACATACTTGTATAAGCAGTTATACCACTACCTCCAGTCGGTCTCTGTAAAGTTGTCATTTTAACGAATTTTTCTAACGTTTATTTATGACAAGTTAGAGTAGTCGCTGTAAGGATGATAAGCGTTATGAATAAATGTATATGATCGTATATATTTTTCCTTTTAATAATCCCTTCCCACTTCATCGATTGATTGTTTATAAATGAAATATATTCGAACAGTGCATATTCCGTAGATGAGGTGCAACGATGCTGAAAATTGAGACTTGCAGTAAAGTCTTTTCGTAAAGTAAAATTTATTTCAATCTTCAATCAAGTGAAAACATGTGGCAATTCACACAATTCATAATAAATAGAAAGATGTTACATAACTTATCATAAATTCTTACACGTATTTATCTACAGCTTCTTCTGCAATAATTGCATATATCTTACCGGCAATTGCATATATTATATGCAATAGTTCTCTAAAAATTAAAGTCATTCTAAGGTGCATGTCAATAAGAATTTTTACTGTCTTTATCATATAAAAATTTCATGGAATATTGTTGACTTGCGACTTCAATTCGGTATGATTTTTAAACAATAGGAAATGTGGTGCAGGAATGCGACGGTTTAAATAATGCAAAATCCATGTTCTCTCGATAATGCAAATTAGGTTGAAAATTATTACTCACTGGTATAGCAGAGTAAAACATCACCATGATTAAAGCTTTCCAATTTAGTCAAATAAGTCGAGTAATAATGTGCATGATCTATATTATTTCGGTAATAGATTTTAAGGACTTGACTAGAATACATTCAGGCTGACTCAGGTAAAACAGATTCACTAAAAAGTTACACAGTTTTATAATATTTCTACTCATTTCCCCACAGCCCAGATTTTGATGAAGCGTTCCCGGTGCTCTCAGAAAGATTTGAGAAACCTCGCAATCGTGGTGGGATCCGCACAATCCACGAAAGAGTCAAACCGACTTCTCGACTCTATACAAACCCGGGCGCAAGAGTGTCCGTCGAAGTAGTCGCCATAAACTTTAACGCACTGTGCACAATTCCTGAAACATTAAATCATTCCAATTTATCGTGAGTGTTTGGCATAAATCAAAAATCCTCTGTGATTAGCTAAAAAATTGGATTCCATTTTTCATCATAATGAATCATTCATGAATGAGGGAAATGCGGGTACAATTAGAAACGGCTTTCACTTTTCGCCCCATATTTTCAACGGCCAAATATATATCATCTCATTCCTCAAATTAAAAGCGGAGCAGAAAAAGCTTTAAAATAATAATCGATTTAAATCTTATTCCAGACACGAACAACTATTTTTGTAAGTTCATTCTTACAAGATGCAAGTTGGATTCGCAGTTGACGACTGAACCAAAACAGACACTGTGATGGCCATGATGAGGACAACTGTGAAGTACACAGAAGTCAGTGGGATCACACCCTGATGTCTGCGGACCATTCTTGTCTTCGCCTCTGGTTTCGGTGATCCAGATGTAGCATCCATAATATCCACCTTTAAAACAAAAGGAATTTTCATTTTTTATAAATAACCTTTTCTCAGAATGAGCGTCAGGTTGCTCACATTTAACGTACAAATTAAGAACCAGTTTTTCACCACCACATGAACCACCATTGTTCTCAATATAATAATATATATTTTCTACAAAAAAATAGTATCTCCTTTAGAACTGCAGCACGTCTGCATTGATTTGCAATCATACCTTGTCCCTTTGATGGATTTCACTGAAATGAAATGTTTCGCACAAACGAGTTTACCTTTTAAACATTAGCGTGGATTTTCTCTTTATATTTATGCAAACTCTTAAAAAATTGCAACCGTGCGCATCTGTTCTCAATAGGAGACCAAATACACCTGTCAAACCCTGTGATTTTTTATTCAATAAAAAATTAATCTCCAAAAAAACTACTTCTTATGTGAAGCTCTTTCAGAGAAACTTTTCCATATAAAAATGTCGAGGGAAGTGTGACAAGCAGATGCTAATTTTGAGCTTTCAAAAGAACCACAGAGAAAAAAAACAATTTACCATGATTTCTCTCGTGTTGTTTTTAGTGAGAAAATTGTCCCGTGTCAGACTCTTTGTGACTTTGACTCACGCCAAGGAAAACGGGTCCAACGACTCTGGGAACAGGTAGTCTCTTAAAAACACGTTATGATATCAAACAGCCGTCGACAATGATAAGTCCAGCAGCTGCTGTCGCTTACGCTTCTTTCTCTCTTATATATTTGTGTATAATTGACTTTTGGATTAAATGCACGAAAATAATGACAGTGTATTACGCAAACAGTCACTTTTGTCAGAAAAAATCCGAGGTATACGACAATGAGATGGGCAGGTGTGTCAAATCGGCACACGACGCAGACAATAATATATCTTTGTGGTGAGCTATATGGTGGTGTGGTGATGGTGGTGACTCTGGTTGGAGACTACCTTCAGAAGTTGAGGTTTTCACTCTTTTTCACGTTACGGAAGATGATGGATTGACGCCCGTGAAATGGTCTTCACCTCTCTTTATATGGAGCCCGCACGTAAGGGAAGTAAGGAGCAGAAGGTAAAAGGAACATGATTCCGTGTTCTCCGTGAATAATATGTGAGCTCCGTGTTTTTCAAGGGAATATGACGACGATGAGGATGTGTTTTGCCGAAATGATACTAAGTTGGAGTCTCAGGGATGCTGGATATTTTTTTGGAAGCAATAACTAGAAGAAGACGAATGTGTGTGGATGACGGAGATCTAATGAATATCATTGTGGAGAAAAAAAAAGTAATAAAAATGACAGCGTAATATTGCAGGGAGCCTTCACCTTTCCCTAGAGACACAAAGTAATTTCACTATCGGGAGCTTATTGGATGGATGTATTTGAGGAGAGTTTGAGGTGGAAAATGTGCATCCCCTTTGTTAAAGTTGCAGTAGTTGGTTTGTTTGAGTCTGAAAGGGTTTCTAATTGAAAGGCCTGAATTTCAATTACAAAACAGTTACAAAGGGATGCGTGTACTTTACAGATCTTTAAATAGATTTGAGAGAAACCAGAGAATTATTGAGAGAGAAATCCTCTTTGAGAGAGATCGTCAATTTTTCGAGGAACTAAAGATGATACATACCTGGAGGGTATGAAGCTGTAAGGTAGTAACTTGATGTGGGTGTAATTGGAGAAATATTGAGCCATAATTTTTACCATGTTTCACATAATAGGATGCTTGCTAGAGAATTGAGAAAATGAGCAGAAAACTGAAATACATATTTTTGGAAGTAAAGTGAAGAAATGCTTGTACTGCACACTCCATCATACGAGAAGCTTGTGAAAGTGCTTGATCATATAAGAATGAGACTCTTTGGTCTGAATGTGCCGTAGTTAGTTTTTAAACATTCTGATTTACGATAAATTGTCCCTCACACCGTCATTACCATCAACCTTTTTTAAGCAAGCCGGACCTATGGATAACTTTGTTAATACACTATTTATCATAAAATTGTTTTTGGCGTACAACCATACAAGTTGCTTTATGATTCATTTCGACAAATTAATAAATCTGATTTAATTTTCAAAGGGTTTGCAGCATATTTTTAGGTTTAAAATTTCCACTGTGACTTTATTCAACTTTATTATATAGTCTACGGCAATATAAAACGGTATTACATTGATGGCATCAGTAAAGTAACATAAATACTGACTGGGTATGTATGTATGTATGTAAAAGTAGGTACAAGCAAACCAAAAGAAGTCACAATCATTTCACGTATATATATCCTGCTTTTAAAACTCATCATTCCAGTACAAACAGTCATTTTCAAAACATCATTGTGCTGGGATTTAATAAGAATTTTTTAACGATCGACAATTATTGGTTATACATTTCATATTTGTGTTTTGCTCCACTTATTTTAAATCTCTTCGAGACGCGTTCAACTAGAAAGCTTGCTGAACCAACAAAATATAATCACTCTTTCTACACCGAATCTCTCTCTTTTTACTACAAACTGCACGAAAACAAAGACTTTGGGAAAAACTCACATAACACACCTTTACACTCACCATTCATTACTAATATTTTACAAAAACTTTTTCATATTTCTAGGTAAGCACACATTTTCGAGGAAATGTGTAAAGACCAGAAAAAGAGGTTTATAGATTAACAAGCACATGTAAAATACACTCTATTTCATTAAAAAACACGATTCTCTCCAGTTTCACATAAACGTACTGACAACATATTTTTTCTTCTCACGTGGACAACATTTCAACAGATTTCTTTCTACTTCTGCCCCTCAAGCTCGTGGCATTCGCAAAACTCATCTTCCTCCTCCTTTTCACACTCTGATTCCCACCCACAAACTGGAGCTGATTACTGTGGAAAAAGTGGTGTAACACGTTTCCTGACACTCTAATACTTTTATTTTGTGCATTTTTGCTAGGACCAAGGGTAACACTCCTGTTCCCCACATCCTCCTCCTCATCTCTCTTTACCCCAGTCCCGATCATCTTCGTATCACTACTTGACATAATAATGTCGTCCTCTCCGGACTTATTGACTAACTTAAAAACACTAATATTGCTATTATGAGGTAAACCTAATCTAGAATTAATTGCATTGGCAAAGGAGTTCACCCCAGTGAACAGGTTGCTCAGGACAGAGACCCCAAACTCGGTGATATCAGCGACCACCCCGACTGCACTTGACATCGCTCGGTTGAGCACAACTTGAGCTGAATTCACTGGAGACGGAGGAACAACAAGTCCCACGTCGGATACCTCCCCGGATTTCTCCAGGGAATTTGACTTACTTACAGGGAAGAATTTGGATGCCTCCGGGATTTGTCGACGAGTTCTCGAATTGCTTTCTGGTGGAGGACTGATCATCACTTGTAAATCTCGTTGAGCTTGTCCTGCTCCCGCGTGTTGTATCTAAACCCGTGAAAATTTCAAACAAAAGGAAAAGTAGACCAAGAAAGTCAATTTGCAACAGGCTACATTACTAAAAAGAGGTCAAAATAGTCATAAATGCGAAGGCGAAAGTCAAGGAATGAAAAAAATGTCAGCTTCAAGCAAAGTACAGAGTGTTCAAGAAATGTAATTAAGATTCACGGTTCTTCCTCCGTCCGTCACGTGTTATTGAAAGCTTACAGAGGTGACGTCACGTTTGTAAACATTTCGATACGAATATTGGTCAGGATCCCTGTCCCTCGTGCTGGGCACACTTGGCTCATCATTAAAATCCGGATACTCGTAGCCATCACCTCGAGGGAGATGGCCATCATCTCCTTTGGGAGTCAAGTGTGAAATGTCATTATTGTTGTTACTGTCATAAACCGGAGTCTTCTCGGGGAGTCGTGGGTGGTAAGAATTGTGATGACGAGTGTCGTAGTCTTTGTCCAGTGAGTTGCCGGCAACATTATTAGGAGAGTCGTCATACCGCTTGAAGTCTGGCCCGTATTGCTTCTTCTCCAGGGAAATGTTGCCGTACGGAGTTGCCACCGGCTTGAAGCCATAATGAATTGTGAGAGGGCCTTTAAAGGGATACGTTGTCTCTCCGTAGGCTCGCCCTTCTGGTTGATGACGATCTTTAGTGGGTGAGCCACCTGCGGGCTCAATTGGCACAAAAACGGACTGGTCACTTGGAGGTGGTGGTCGAGCAGGCTCGTAGTCGACGTTAGAATGACCGGAGGATGGAGACGGACCTGAGTGGTAGTCCGCATGACTGGGTTCGTAGTACTGAGGTGGTGGTGGGTGGTGATGAACGTCTCCAGATGTGAAGATCCCGTCTCCTAAAATGCGAGATTGGAGTGGGGCACAAGAAAAGAGCATTTGTGAGATGCAAGAAGAAGATTGCTTTTTTGAAGAACGTGTCCTCTTGAATGAAAAGGCTGAGAAGAGGATGACGAAAGAGGGTTCACTTTCACTCAAAGTGAAAGTCCTGTACAAAAGGGACATTAGCTAAATTGTGAGGTTTCCTCAATAATGCACGAAAAATACAAGCTCACAAAGGATGATCTCTTTTTACAGAATATTTTACGTTTTACATTGAGTCAATAATCTGCGTCTATCTACATAATATTTGGATTTTATATATTTACAGACTGCTCTTGGATGTGTTGTCCATCATCTTGAAGTCGTTCGTGATGGTCTGGAGAAAAAATGGGTTTGCGTCACTCACCCTCTCTTTGTTTGGTCGAGAATTGAGTACATGTCAACTAGAATCAGCGAAGAGAACTGACGTGCATGCTATAGATTATTGAGAGAGGAGAGAAAGCAAAAGAGAAAGCGGTGTTGGAGAAAGTGGGTAACTTGAGATTGCCAAAGTAAAAGCTGAGAAAGCTGATTAAGTTTTCAGAAAGAAGTAGGTTTTCGTGCAGATCTTGTGCATAATTCAAGTGCCCGAAAGAGATAGGATAAAAATTGGATTGCGGAATACCGCAAAGTGCACATCTCAAATCAAATTGAGACGGAGTCGATAATTCACGCACAAAAGGGGAAAGAGGAAAAAAACAGGTTTTTATGTAAAGATTAATAAGAGACGTTGTATTTAGGAGAAAAATGAATACAAGAACTAGATTGAAGCATTTGTAAGTCTTATTTGTCGGAAAGTAAAGGAAGGGCTTTCACACGTGATGTAAACATCCTGTGTTTTCTCGCCAAGTGTCATACCGTCATTTCGCGTTAGTTGTAATCAGAGAGCGAAAAAAACTACGTTTTGGACCATACCAGAGAGACCTCATCACGATCAAAAGAGTGAGAACACCGGCATGGATCCAAGCTGGCAACAGGCGAGTTCAGGGGGAAATTGTACACTCAAAGGTCATCATTGTACCATATTGTACACATATTAACATCAAAATCCATATAAAACACGAACTTACCATGTACATTACATTAATAACTAAAGTCACAGCTACAGGGAGAAAACAAGCTGAAAACAACAACAGATGCTTACGTTTCGCATCCTGGAGCGAGACAAAAGGTGTCAAAAACTTTTGGAGATGATGTTCACAACAAAAGTATCAACACAATAGTATCATTGCTTTCTCCAAAATGTGGGCGATATTATTACAAAAAATTTCTTTGATCAAGCAAACTTTCTCCATCGATATAGTATTCCCGACGGAGACGCAAAGGACAAAGGGAAAGTAATAATGCGCAACAGAAATCGAGAAAAAGTCAACCAGTCTTACTGTGGTCCTTGTTTCTCACGAATAAGCTGGAAAAGTAAAATTTTGCTGGTTTTGCTGACGCTGATGCTACAATATGCATTACTCCGACCTTCCCAAGTTTTGAACTTTTACCAAAAGTTTTAGAGACAAGCCAAAGACCATGAAAAATGCATAAAATGACACATGTACTCAAGCAAGAGCTAATATAAAGTAGTATGCTTCCAAATTACTTTCTACACTTTCCAAAAACTCGTCTACAAGCTGATTATTACACCATTATTATATTTTTTATTTGTAATGCTTCTCACATTTGACTTTCGATGTAAGATATACGTTCTCGTAGAGTAAAAAACACTCGTCACACAAAATAAGCTTTGTTAACGCTCATCAACTTTCAACAACATGCAGCAAACTATAATATTACATCGTAACACTACGAAATAAAGATACAAAATATTACTACAATACTTTCACTACCTTTCACTACGGGGCAATGTGAGACTATACTTGTACCACGTATAGTTTTGTTTTTATCTTCCGTCTCCATTTCGTAAGTCGTGTTTTTTTCACTTTCTCTTCCAAAAAGTCAGTTTTTTTCAATACTTGTCATTTCAAGGTTCATCTACTTTCATATTTCACACGAAAGAAACTACGAAGAGAGGAAAATGTAATCTACAAAATACGAACGATACTAGCTACTCGTTGTTTTTGGAAAAATCACTCAATCATTCTTGCATCAAGGCACAACAATATTGGAGATTGGAAAAATTGCTATTTTACAAAAGACACAAATAATATCTTAAGAAGGCGGCAGGTACTAAACTACGGAGGTAGTGACATT
Source organism: Alloscopus bannaensis (assembly GCA_027743745.1). Taxonomy (NCBI): domain Eukaryota; kingdom Metazoa; phylum Arthropoda; class Collembola; order Entomobryomorpha; family Entomobryidae; genus Alloscopus; species Alloscopus bannaensis. Next base: position 1,681 of record JAHZMW010000496.1, on the reverse strand, counting down.
TTTTTTTCAATTTGAAACATGTCACAAAAATCGTGGGGAAAACATACTTTATCTATTGTACACTTTCACCGAATCAAATTTGTAATAAAAAATTGTAATATGAGATTATAAAGTGGAAGTAATTTTGTTGTCAGCCAAATCCTGAAGATTATTATGTACCTATTTGTATATGTGTGATTGATATGATTATGTGGCTCAGAATATTAAATTAGGAATCTCTGAGATTGATGTGTATGCGTGTTTTTTGTGTGAAACAATGTGCTTCTTCATGTAAAAACACTAAATATAACATTTAATTTAATTTCAATTCATAATATTATAATACATTCCCATTCCCGCACATTCTTCTTTTTGTACGGTGTATTTGCATTTTTATTGTTTTTGTTTTTGCGTCTCTTGTCGTGTGCAGAGGTGTGTCTCGTGTTCCTCTTTGGGTGTCATGTTTTTTATGGCTGTTGTTCTGTGGTGTGTTTTGTCTCTTGCATTTTTTTAAGTCTTTGTTTTATGGCAGAATGGGCTCGTCGTCGTCGTCGTAAGGAGGATCTTCAAATTCTGTACAGACAAAACCGACTTTGTGAGCACTTTTTTTGTGTGATGTGTGTGTTAGGAATGTGGATTAAAATGGGAAAATATGTATGACTGATTTTTTTAGGAAGATTTGTGTGAGTTATTGTATTTTTGTCAACTACGACTGATCATGTTCGTCGGACTCCTGCTCAGACTCAGAGTCGGCAACAGGTGTGTGACGGATTCTGACACCGAATTTTTTTGTAAATGTAATTCCGTAACCTGGTGCTTTCAGCGGCGGTCCGAAAAACTTGTCCTTGGGTGGTCCTCCATGGGGAACTCTGGGAGCCAAGTCGACTCCGGGTGAGCCATGCTCCTCGTGCTCTGGCGTGGGATGAGTAGTGAACATTCGCGATGCTGGATGCGTCATGGCCTTTCGTGCTATGGATTAATGTTACCGGTCTTCTTGTGAGGACCTACAAAGGGAGAAAGTCAGCTTTGCCTGGACCTTTTTTGAAATCGCAAGAGAAAGCAACGAGAGCAGGAAGGAGAGATCACCTCGTCGTCGGATTGTTATATAGGAGTGTTTTTCCCATTTTTTATATATAGAACTCGATGAGAGAGCGTTAGAGGGGAAAGAAAAGCGATGAGATTTTTTTGCGAAGTATTTTGTTGAAGAGAGTTTTGGTAAAAATTGTATATTATTTTCAGCAGAGAGAAAGTTGTTGGGTTGTTGATGTGTGTAGTATGTTATCTGGGATTTATACACCATGTTGTTTCCCGCATTTCCCGGAAATTGTAGAATTGTAGAATATTTATAAATGTAAATGTAGTATGTAGTTATGTTACATATAAAAAAGATTTTTTGTAAAAGAATACCCGTCACGCTTGTATTAGCGCGTTTCTTCACAGTATTCCACACCTGTATTATATAAATATTAATAGGTAGTTGTTGTCCACTTCGTGAAAATTATGTTTATTAGCATGTACCTGTAATATTCATATGTATAATACACACTTATTATGTTACAACATTAAAAAAATATTTATATGACTTTCACCAAATATACAAAAGGAGTATGGTAGTTTATGTATACATTATATAATGGCAAATTATGCATGGTTTTATATATTTATAAAATGTTATATGCATATTTTGGATGGTTCATGGAGA
>JAHZMW010000495.1:0-11565 GCA_027743745.1 Alloscopus bannaensis | reverse complement strand
GGTCCACCCTCGTCCTCTCTGTCGAAGTTGTTGCCAGATCCACTAAACAGGCTTCAGCTTTTGAAGGGATGTGATGAGTACCCGTATTCTTGGTATGCGTGTGTGCTCTGGAGTGAAAAGGTCAAGGAGAAAATGGAGGGACATGAGAAGTTGAACTGCAACTATTACAGTGCCCTCGCCATGGGAAAGTTGTTGCTTCGGTTCGTTCCTGATTTTGTTGAAGAATTTGATTGGCAGAAGCCCTTCATTTTGGTACACAATTAGAAGCTGTTATTTTAGTATAGAACTAGTAGTTGGACGTGGTGGGCGTGCATGAGAGACAAAATGACGGGTCGTTGGTGATTCCGGTGGTTCAGAAGCGTGTAGCTTCCAATAGCCTTAGTTCGGCGGAAGGGAAATCCTGGGATCTCATTATTGGACGGTCCTGCCACGCCTTGGGTCTCGAGATGACAAGAGTCCAGTCCTCTACTGTGATGCTTTGGGGAGCGAAAGTTGTGGATGATGACTATTCTAACCCTGATTCCACGGCGAAAGGTGTAATCAGGTTGGATATTTGGAGGAAGCCTTTCTTCGTATTGATATATCATAACGAATCGGTGAGTACTTGGAGACAGTGATAGTTGAGATTGTAATTTTAACTGCCTAACGACTTCTGTCAATTGCAGTATGTTGGAGTTATGTTTGCTCTTTTTTACGAATCCATGTCTAGATCTCTAATACGAGAATTGAGCAGATTAAGAGCAGCCTTTACGAATCGGAAATGAAAGCTTTTCGATCAGACGAGTATCGGCATCACCAGTACAGCTGCCGGAGCAACGGTACGTTTGCAGTGTTCATTGCGAACGCAATCACTGAAGACCAGCCAGATGATGAAGATTCTGTCAGCGAACTTTTTGTTTTAGTGGACCCTGAAGAAACTCGACCATCAGAGATTCCAAGTGTGATGTCTCTCAGCAGCAATTCAACGGAATACCATTCCTGCATTGACGGCCCAACGAATGACTCATCAAAGACTGGGGGCGACGAAAATATCGCAATCGACGAGAGTATGGCGTCAGTCGAAGAGATTTTCGAATCATTGGAAAACACATGGGCTCCTTTTAAGATTCCAGAACCGAAGTTGGTAACTATTAAAGAGAGCCACGAGGAGGAAAATTCACCGGATTCTGAAGACGATAGAGAGACTGTGGTGGCCAGTGAAGACGAAAGTGATCAAACTAAATTTCCCCACCAGCAGGAAAAACAAAGGGTAGTGTCAAAGACTATGGAAGAGGACGCAGACATGGAAGCTTCAGAGAATTGTGACGACGACATCAAAATTATTATAGAGATTCGTAGAAATACTGTGAGGGATAAGCGTCGCTCGAGGACCGAAGGACTGAAGCGGGCATCAGAAGACGTTTGTGGCAGAGGTTCAATGGCAAAGTATCAGAAAGTTTGTGAAGATGGTATGCAAACTACAGAGAGTGAAACTGACGAAGTAAGGGCAATTGCGGTGAAGAGTGTCATAGAAAGGTGTTCAGCGGATCCTGAAGAGTGTGCTTTACTGATCTCTCAGCGGCTCACTTTATCCGACTCGTCTTCATCACAACTGGATCTTGAGGAAGAGGGTGGTCAAGGTGGAAATTCAGAATCCAGGGCTCAGTCACAAACTGGCCAGCAGCCGCCGGCGGCACTTGCAGAATTTTATGGAACACCGGAAGAGGAAGATGCTCTTTTCGAGTACAGTCGATATCTTAACGAGGTGTTTCCAGATTTTAACTAAAGCTGTTTCAGGCGGATTTCGTTATTACTTATTGTAGCGTAGCCTAAATTCGATTTGTATCCTAAAGACGATTTGTATTTTTTTTCTGATATTGTCAATTGACTTGATTAAGGGTTCGAGATAATTAAACACGATTTTTATACTGGTTACTAGCTGTATTTCTACTGTTCTACTTCGTAGCAATCGCGTAAAGATGAGGTTGAATCAAACGCGCAACTAGAGACAATGATAGTGGTACTCCTAATAATTCCTTGAGGTCCAACCGAAATTTGGTCACGTTCAGGGTAAAAAATCCCCCATTCTTCAGCTCCTTCTTAATATCTTTGTCCGGTCTGCATCCGTCCAACAACAACTGGAAAATGCCGAACGAAGCGAGCATCTTTTGAAAAATTCTCAGCAAGGATGTCCTGTCATCCTGAATGTGTTCCATGCACAGATATTTTCCTCCCTGGGTAGTAATTAATATACTCTACAATAATTGTTTTTGTTTAAGGGATAATTAATAAGGGAGTTTTGTTGATAGGATTTTGTATTTTTCTGAGTTGTCATATACACCACTTGCCGGAATCAGTACTCGTCTAACTTCTTTCAGAATTTGCTGCACATCCGTCACACTACACAGTACCAGGGTTGACACAACGGCATCCACCGAATTGGATGGAATGTCCTTCATGTCTTCCGCTCCAGCGATTACGTATCTTTCCAGTAACACTTTAGGATGCTGTAATGAATTTAAAAATTAGTAGAGCTTCCAGCAATGCTTTGCAATTAGTAAAGAACTGCAACCTTGTGAGGAATGGCGTTTCTATAAGACGAGACAATATTTTGGTATTGGGCAGCTCTTTTGTAAATGTAACTTTTGACTTGTATACCTTTTTCAGATTTTCCACAAAAACATCCTTGAAGAATGGGTTAGGATCCACAACTATGAGTTTAGTGTTGTCCGGGTAAAATTCCAAGTTTGCACCTGAATCACAAAAAGGTGACAAAATTATATTAAATACTAAAACTCAGTGAACCGAAGACTATCATGTAATGTCTATCAAGCCTGTATGTAAAACCTCATTTTTCAAAATCATTATTTCTTTACAGGCTATACTGGTCATAATCTGTTTCAACTAACCTGGTCCAGCTCCAATTTCCAGGATCCGAATATTTCCTCTTCGACTGCCCACAAGGTTGGTTTGAAGACTGCTAAATAGCTTCTGCTTGAGGTGTCTTGTTCTGCCATTGTAGAAAATGGGAAAGTCCTTGAAAAAATTGGCGAAAGATCTGACAAAAGAGGAAGCCATGTAAATGTAACAGTCTCCGAAAATTAATCGGTGAAGTTTGTGTCGTTAATTCATATCTATCATACCTGTGTCGATTTTCTTGTCCGATATACTTCGCTCCAATTTTCCACAAAACCCATTTTACCAAAACTACTGATATGACCACGCCCACGTAGGTAAACAACATGATAAAAATGATAATGATTAAGAATGGTGCTTTTCACTGACAGTTGCAAATCCTTATTTGTGCAACTTTCAACAACGTTGCAACCTTGTATAACACGTGTCACGACTGCTGCTGCACTTCCTAGGCTAGACCAGACTAAACTACGTAGGCTTCCAGACACAATTTTTCCAAATATTAACACCAATAATAATCCTGATTTATAGTACCTCATGAACTCGTCTTATTCTCATTAAAAAGTTCACTTGTCTTTCATCTCCGACAGTTCACAAATGAACTATCGCCCGCATATGTTACACGGATCAGACATGGTAATTATGGCTGGTCGGTTACATTCATAAACGTAAAGCATGTATGTATGTATGTATTTACTTGTCATTTATTATCGTTTATTGTGTGATTAGAAGCAAATTGTTTCCTTAATGCCCTTGTTACTCTTACCCTCATCTCACTTCACCAAAAAATGTAGGACTCAAACAGCCTTTGGAACACGTGCCAATACAACCTTATCACCACCTTGGGTAAGGCTTCCACAATGAAAACACAAATTGGGATAAACGCCAGGCACAAAAACGCGTAAAAAATGACAACGACATTGTCCTCCAAGGCGATTTTCTTCACAGGGACCTTTAGCCCTTGCACCGCACCCAATCCCGTTTTCCCCCGTAGCTACTCTGCCCACGCGTTCCACAACTGAAGGAGACCCGAGTCTGACAGTGATCGGACTTTCAAAATGGCTACAAGCATGGAGTGAGGCATGTTTGAAAATGTCAATCCCTTTCATTTCGCAAACGCCCCCTCAGCGCTCACCATAACGTAGTCCAAATGCTTCGGATTTTTGCGATAAACTTTGAGCCGAAACGCGTTTTGCAGTGCTTGAATGTCCTCTCTCGTCGAAATAATTGCGGCGTTGTCGCACTCCGCAACGATGTCGACAACGTCGGTGGAGTCCCCCCTCAGGAACCTCCTCCAAGTCAAGGAAGGGATCCACATTTTGTCAATGAATCGGGCCCATTTCGAGTTCTTAAAAATGCCTGGCAAAGTAAATACACTTCAAGTTCACCATTTCCCGATAGAATTTCGAGTAGTAGCCTACCAACAACGAGGAATCCAGTTTTGACGAGATTTTAGAGCCCAATTGAGGTACGACTGCGTAAAGAGAGAGGAATTGGACGGCAGCCTCTGAGTCAAATTCCTTCTCCGGATTTTGTTTCACTAGGGTCGAGTATATTGTGAGATTTGCTTTATCAATGTCGTCAAAAGTCTTTGGCAGTTGGGGCTTCGGAGGAGCGATGAGGTCCACAATGTTTTCGCCGTTGTAAGCATTGCTAAGAATAATGCTTACTAAGAGCCAGGCCCCACAAATTGAGTAGAGAAAATGAAATTCTTTGCAGTGCCTGGAGCAGCTACTTCCTTGACTTATTATGGTTTGAAAAATGGAGAAGAGGGTATCAGAAATGTTTCTCAGAATATCTTGCTTATCAAGGAACTTTTTGTAAAGTTTTGTGACAACCACGATGGAAATCAGGGACATTGCTATGGTGATCATCAAGCTTATCCAAACGTGGAAATGAAAGGAAGACGCAAATCCGCGTAAAGATAAGGTCCCATGTTTGTACCCTGAGCACGTAATGACCTCGAGGGAGGTGGTTGTGACCCTCGCAAACTCGGAAAAGTCACGAAGATGAACTTGAATCTCTCTGAATATTCGACTGGAACCTCCTCCCGTAGAAAAGCAGGTGGAGTTTGGCTCTAGAGTTTTACCAACGAGGCAATGATGGCTGTAGGGAAAGTAAGCGGTTGTGTACCACCGGTTCCTGGACTCCTTGACGGGAATGTGGAAAAAGTCTGTGGAATCCAGAAACCACCGCACGGGGCGTCTTGCGACATTACTGGAGTGGGATAAAAAAGGTGCAAATATTGACGCTCGACTGCTAAGTAATTGAAATTATTCAAATTGTGTGTTAGGTCCGTTACGACCCACCTATCGAAGGCGAAGATTCTACTAATTTGGGATCTGGAGCGATGTAATAAAATGCAAAGACGGTAAGGCTGGTTTCCATAATGAACGTCAACTCGGTCCTCACGAGCGCCTTCGAAAGCAGTTCGTACTGATTGTAAGGAATATGCGACATGGATTTCAAAGCGATTTGTTGAGAGCATTCCAACAAAATTTGTGAGCAAATGGGATTCGGTGGTGGTGAAATTGAGGAGGACTTTCGACAACGGAACAAGGTCGAAGAAAGTGGTTAAGCCAGTATAAGATTGCGGAAACGAGGGTCGATCAAATCTAAAGGAGCTGTGGCTCCAAGTATTGCAAGGATGCGTGAAAAATCGGAGGAAACACTGCCGGCGAATGTAGGGTTTGACTTTGAAACGGAAGTCTGCCTCTCACAGACGCAGGCGGTAAAGGGGATCGTTGCAGTACATTGGGATGGAAGCGAAGATGTCAAAATAACTTCTGGATGGATCCCAAAGAAGCTTGGAGATAATTAGGGGAAAGGGGAAGTTTTCCAAGTGAAGTGGTATCTGAAGAGAAGGTTGGTTGTAATATTTGTCAATAGAATTTGGTTGTTGGAGAGTGAAAAATTCATTTAATAAGTGATGAACGACGCAAGTTTGGAAAGGCAGCAGAAAATCTACAATATTCAACTTCGAAGTTTCTAGAGTCATGGCGGGAGCACCACCGCTGGAGAATTGCAGAGGATTTGAGTTCAATAATGGCCAACTCATTTCAATCACTTTTTGAAATCTTTTGGTTGCAGAAATATTTCTATAATTGCAGGTACACTTGAAGACACACGGATAGCAAATTTTTATCGAGTAGAAAACAATGAAAACAATTTTCACTAATTTCACTCACTTTTAGGTCCTGTAGTTGAATAGTTATATGATCCAATATTTAAACAACCTTTTTCATTGAGGAAAGTTTATACAACACGTCTGGATCGGCAGTGTTGTTATATGTATGTACCTTTTTCTCATGAAAATATTCAAATGTAAAGTAGATTGTAGAAATTTTTTTATAGAACATACCTATTTGACGGCATACTATATTACAGCAACCGGTCTTTGTTCATTTGGGCTAATCTGCTGAACACTTCTCAGACAAATCGATCATATTTGCAAACTATAAGCAAGCCTATGCTATGGTGCTAAAAGCCTGCCTGCCAATGCTAAAAGACGGGATAAGGAGGTTATAGAATGCTCAAAACAAGTTTGGTAAGAGACGCATGAATAATTAAAATGCTTAATGTGGTCAAAATATGTAACTGAAACACTTCAAAGCATGAGCACATTAAAACTGACTGAGGAATGTATGATGGTTATATTACGAATGCATTAATTGCTGAAAAGAAAAGCTTGGTTCTTTCAGAACATAATTTATTTAATCACGGAGGTTTCATAAATCTTATGAAAGCTGAAGCGTGTCTGGATTATTTAAAAATTGATGCGTAACACTTTCACAGGCAGGTAACTGGTGACGCCTGGTCCTTCTCCAGATTTCGTATTTCACCTTGACCTCCTCTAGAAAGAGATATGCCTCAAACAACCTTTGAAACGTGTACCAATAAAGCCGTACCAGCAGTGGGGGCAAGGCTTCCACCAAGAATGCAAAAATTGAGATAAGCAACAAGGACAAAAAACAGTAGAATATGACGACAACGTTGTCTTCCAGCGCAATCTTCTTCACAGGCACTTTCAGAGCTTGAACTTTACCCAAGCCCACCTTCCCTCGTAACCACTCCGCCCACGAGTTCCATAGTTGAAGGAGCCCCGATTCGGAAAGCAGTCGGACCTTCGAAATTGAGAAAATCATTGACTGAGGCACATTCAAAAATGCGTATCCCACCCACTTCGCCAACGCCCTTTCAGAGCTCACCGCAACAAAGTCTAAATGCTTCGGATTCTTACGATGAGCCTTCAATCGAAATTCGTTGTCCATAGCTTGAATATCCTCTCGGGAAGTAATGATTGCTGAGTTCTCACACGAAGCCACGAGGTCCACAACGTCTGTTGTGTCTTCACTCCAAATCCTCCTCCAAGTGTGAGAAGGCACCCACATTTTCTCCACAAGGCGCGACCATATCGTATTCTCATAAGAATCAGGGTCATAAAAACTTTTCTCGACCATCTCCATACGAAATTTTGTAAAGTAGCCAACCGCAGTCGCGGAGTTCAGCTTCGTGTACTTTGAAGTGTCAAAAGGCAAAGGTATATAAGATATTGCGAATTGGTAGGCCGACTCGATGTCAAAATCTCCCTCCGGATTGGGCTTAACGAGGGTCGAGTAAATTGTAAGGTTCGCCTCGACAATATCCTCAAATGTCTTCGGAAGTTGGGGCTTCACCGGGGAGATCAGGTCTCGAATATTTTCCCCGTTGTAAGCATTGCTCAAAATGTTCCCCATGAGAAGCCAGGATCCACAAATCGGGTACAAAAAGTGCAACTCTTTGCACCGACTCGTGCAGCTGCATCCTTGGCTTACCATGGTTTGCAAAATGGAGAATGGGATTTCAGCAATCCCTCTTTGAAGACCATTTCCTCCGACCTTGATAAGATACCTTCGACAAAGTTTCGAAACGACAAGAACGGCGACCAGGGACACGACGCTGGTCACTAGCAAAGTGAGCCAAACGTGAAAGTGAAACGAAGAGGCAAATCCCCGCAACGACAAAATCCCGTGTTTTGAACCTGAGCAAGTTATAAACTCGAGGGAGGTGCTGGTGACCCACACAAACTCGGAGAATGGCTGGGCGACAATAACTATTTTCCTAAATTAGTTATCATTGGTCACTATATCAATACAAGAGGAGTTTGGGTCAATTGCTTTCCCAACAAGACAATGAAGACTGTGGGGAAAGTAGGCAGTGGTATACCACCGGTTTACCACCTCGTGCACTTTTATATGCCTCAAGTCCGAGCCCAAGAAATTTCGGCTCCATTTAACCGGAAGTTGTTCGGGTTTACTGAAGTTTTCGAAGTGATTCAAAATTTGACGCTCTACTTCTTTGTAGTTGCTTTTCTTCGCAATGATGGCGTTCCAAGAGCTTGTGATATTCTTCCCCTGGCTTGTCCAATCTAGGGCGAAGACGCTGGGAGTTTTTCGGTTTTGTTGGTGAATTAATATGCAAAGGCGATAAGGCTTGTTTCCGTACTGAACGTCGATTCTACCATCGTTAAGGCTCCCAAAAGATGCCGCTACAGAATCGAGGGAAAGGCTAATGTGGACTTCGAAGCGGTTTCTTGCCAGCATTGTAACCAGATCGCGAGTCCAACGCCAGGCGCTTTCCTGAAAATTGAAAACGGATTTCGAAAAGGGAATTTGGTCAAAGAAAGACGACAGTCCGACAAAGGATGCCGGCATTGAAGGTCGAGAAAAACCGAGGACCTCGTAGCTCCAAGTTTGGCATGGATGCGCGAACAAGCGGACGAAGCAGGGGCGGCGAATATAAGGTTTTGCTTTGAAAGGGAACTCGGCGTCAGACAAGCGGAGGCGGTGGAGCTGGTCGTTGCAAAATAGTGGAATCGAGGCGAAGGCATAGAGGTAGCTTGAAGTTTCGTCCCAATGAAGTCGAGAGAGGATTACTGGAAAGTGGACTCCAGTCAACTGAATAGAGGTTTCGAGGGTGAGGTTTCCGCTGTTAAATTCATTTAAAACGAGGTGAACGACACAGGTTTGGAAAGGCATTAGGTGATATGCCAACCTTAACTTGAAGTTTTCTGACGTGCAGCCTGGTGAAAGTAGAAAGAATAGCAGAAGTCTTGACAACGCTATCATTGTTGCAGTTTACGGAATCCTGTTTCCAAGCTAACTTATTATAGAGAAGAGCACACAACGAGTTCAAATTTTTTAGATTTAGTAGTTTTGTCAATTCGGATTTTTTATAGATACTTTAGGTTTCGGTTTTTACCAATTTATTACAATTTATTAGTTTGACTACAAATATGGATGTAAAATTGCAATTGTGTTGAGAGAACTTGAATTTACATGAGATACACACACATACTGTCTTTCACGTTAGAAATTTAAAAATAAAATGACAATATAATCTGGTCGATTTTTTCAACGATCTATCACTCGTTTGATAAAAAGTATTATGAAATGCTCATCCATTAGTTAGCAGCTACCTTCATGTCGTGCGTGTTGCAAATGAATAGGATGATTCACTCATGACATGACGAACAAGATCTCTTTGAACCTTTGGTAGGGGAGCGGAGGCGACATACCATTACAATGTTGTACTAGAACTGTGGTTTTCATGAATTTGAAACCTCATTTGAAATTAACATGGAGTTTTAAGCAATAGCGTTATACAAGCACGCTTTCAGGCATTCATAAATTACCATATAAATTCCCAATTTCGTACGGGCGTTAACGGGTAGTACTAAACAGGAAAACGTACCAAACAGATGAAGCATATCATGAAAACAATGCTACTACTAACTTCGATCCTGTATTTTTCTTTTGGTTTTGCAAATTAGGTACCCTAAAATCTTAAAATTTAATATTAATTTTTTAGCAGTTTGGGTTTAGTTTCTGTAATAACAACATATAGCTTTTGGTTTGGAGACAGAATAAATTTGGTAGATTACAAAATCAATGCTTAGTGAGTACCTACGACCGAAGGTACCTACGATATTTTTCAAAATATTATTTGTACGATTGATTGAATTCCAATAAACTAATTAAATTAAATTTGAAATTAAAGTAGCAAGACAGTGGTGAACCGTGGTTGTCATCGGAAGCTTTTATGAAGGCGCTACATAACATTTTCTAATAACACTGGATGTATGTATATGTAATGTACCTGGAATTCTTTTCCGGGCTTTGACCAACTTCCGGTTTGGATTAGTCTTTAGATAAGCTTTAACGCATTTTTTTATTTAACATATCTAAAAAGAATAATATGCATGAATTGATTCCAGCAGGAATAAGTTTGCGAGATAAGCGTAACCCTCCGAAATGTTCAACGCAAAATGTCTCGCCTCATTTCCGTTTTTGCCCTGCGCGAGATATCGCCACAATGTCAAAATCTGACAAGTTTTTTTTATTTAACATATCTAAAAAGAATAATTTGCATGAATTGATTCCAGCAGGAATAAGTTTGCGAGATAAGCGTAACCCTCCGAAGTGTTCAACGCAAAATGTCTCGCCTCATTTCCGTTTTTGCCCTGCGCGAGATATCGCCACAATGTCAAAATCTGACAAGTTTGATATGCCAACCTGATTTCATTAAATATTTCATTTTATAAGTCGCCGTCTGCGGGTAATACCGGATCATGTAAGTCAGCCTGATGTATTGCTTGTATAGACCCAATTCAGCAAACATTCCCAAATTATTCAAAATAGTTAAATTCAAACAGGAGATTTTTTAAAAATATAAAAATGCTAACTTTAGTACATTTGTATTGAAAGGAATGACAACTTGTAACAAATCGTGGTATGTCCACCGTTAGAAATATCGACAAAAATTACCTCGTGCTGAAACTTTACAAAATCCTCTCGCTATTTTTGGTGAACAAAAAGAACAGCGCTGGTGATGTTATCGGTGAGCACACTCAAGTAGTTCATGATGGCAGTAGATCCTTGGTCATTGCAAAGTGTGACCCACAATACATCGGCAGCGGCGATTGGGCCCTCCACTTAGCGGTGTAGTAATAGGTTGAACGACAACTCAATTTGCGACTGAAGGTCAGCGCTCGGTTCTTTTCCACAATTTGCTGGCTTTTGATTCGTGCATGTACTGTGATTCCCAATAGCTTCACCGCAATGCCTAGTCCAATGACGAATGCAGCGAGGAAGGTGACCGTGATGAAAGTCGGGACCACATCCCAAAAGGCGATGGGCACCCAAGCAAGACCAATGAAAAAGAACTGGCTCCACCCAATGAAGTACAGGAGGAGGACTCCGATTGTCCCCCGAAAAATCGTGATCAACACATTATACTTTACGTAAAAGTCGATGAGGAGGTCACCCTTGACCTGCGTGTCCAGCGAGTAGAGGGACGTCCGGATCACCTCGCCAGCGGTAAAGCAAAAAATTATAGGAATAGAAAACGTTTTGAGGAGAACGTACATCCCGAAGGCAGTGAGCGTCAAGGATACAGCGTTTGCTATAAAGATCATGCGAACTTCTACGAAATATGAGGGAGGCAAAATGAACCGCTGGATGAAGAGATTGAAAGGGTCAGCCCTCAACATTCCGACAACAAATGGGAGCGGCACTCCAAGAAAAATGAGTCCAGTCATGTAATACACAAGGAGCAGGCCGATTGTGTCGATTTTCTTTGGTTCTCTTATTAGTGCTGGAAAAAATTAAATAATATTATCCAATAAAAGGC
>JAHZMW010000494.1:0-16561 GCA_027743745.1 Alloscopus bannaensis | reverse complement strand
AGGCCCCATGCTGACACCTCGCGTAGCGTAATAATGCACACTCACTCGGAGCTTTTTTTTTCACAATAAGTATATATCCATAAATACCTCCCTGTGAGAGTGAGTCGATTGTTTTGTTTTTCCTGAAGGCGTCCTAAAACCAATCACACCAAGAAATGAGTTAAATTGCTTCTGACAACTTTGACAACATGACTTAATTAACTGAGAGAATAATGTGAGAGAAACCGGATATGTTGCCGGTACTATTGGAGAATGGAAAACGTTATACCAAATCAAGGCAGTACTTTAAATAAATTTTTATTGACATCCTTGAGAAATTCTTTGCAAAACCATTTCTATTCAAGATCCTTAAAATTGTGTGTGATTAAGCAAAGTAAACAACACGATTAAATGTTGAGGTTATCACAAAAGGTCTGATTATTTCTGGAAATCCAGTTTGAGTAAACACTCTTGATCAATTAGCACAAACTGGATATGGCATATAGCAATTCAAGATTGACACAGATCATGGAACCATTTTTTGTGCTCATAACTCGTATAAACGTATTATTTGCTATTCGTATAAGTGTCCTTCGAATGATTGATATGCAGAGCAGGCCACATATAAGTATAACCTCTTTTTGCAAAAAAAGCTATCGTTTATCGTTCTTCTTATATTACTACCATAAATTCATGGATGCCATTCTTCAAGATCAAATTACAAGATATCACCTCATACCCTTAGAGAAGGAGATGCGTGAGTTTTTTTTACATGTCAACCCGCTCGTCTCGTGTGTCTTGTGACATCGCACATAAAATCTAGATTTGTAGGAAATTCCGCTGTCGTACGTGCGCCATATTCATGGCCACAAAGTGACAAAGTGTATAATCGCTTTTGCTTCAGAGTGTGTGCTCAAGATTTATTTACTGAAATGAATCTTGCTTCGTAGGCTGTCATCTCGAAAGTGGGGAAAAGCCGAAAATATTTGGCGAAACTGACAGGTATTTCATTAGACTGCGGGAAGACAACGGGAAAGTGGCACTTACGCTGAATTTGTGTTGTTTTCATGTGGAAAGTTGACAAGTTGACTTTGTTGACGCTCATCGAACTAGGTTGAGGTTAGATTGGAACAAGTGTCCTCGACAAAATGGATGAGAGTGGGAATTTCACAAAATGATTAAGATTGACTCTTGAAGGTCCCTACAAACATGACATTGTCGATACTGGGATTTATGAAAATCTGGCGGAAATACCCAGAAGTGGTTTTATTGAAATAATCGGCAAATGCTTTAGTTGCATAATAAATGTAAATTTTCAGGGGTTAACACGAGACTCTCATCTTTGATTAAATATAAGTGGTGACATACAGAAACCTGCTTGTTGGTTGGGATTTTCCGCCCAGAGATTTATTCCATTCGATAAACTCTGATATTTGAGAAGATTAGGTCCAGTAGACACTTTGTATTTTGAGAATTAGTAAGCTCATTAATAAAACAGGCTGTAGGATTTCCCAAACGACTAATTTCTGGGGTGGAGTGAAACTCCTGAAGCAGTCCATAGTTTTTTAGCTTTCACAGAAAGAAAGGTGTTCACACGATTTCATCAACGACGAAAAGGACGAGTTGAGTTTTTGCTCAAAATATGTACATCCGGCATCCACATTGGGTTTCATGATGCAAACGAATTACCTAAATTTTTGGGTTTTACGTAAATAGGCAACTGAACACAGCCGATGAGAGGTTAATTTACAGAATTTTTGAGTGTACAAGTCTGTCATTAAATTTAGGTGGATTGCGCAAAAAACCTTTCGCAAAAATTTCGCATTTTTTCTCTGCAGAGGCCGTTTCGCAACAGGAATTTTAATGAAGTGGTTTACACTATTAACCTTCATCATCATTGCATTTACGAAGTAAATCCTTATATCTTATATTCACATCCGGAAAGTCTGTACTTATTTTGATACCTTGATCAACAGGAATTTTAATGAAGTGGTTTACACTATTAACCTTCATCATCATTGCATTTACGAAGTAAATCCTTATATCTTATATTCACATCCGGAAAGTCTGTATTTATTTTGATACCTTGAGAATTTAGAGGGAATCCAGAGATATTAGATCTGATAAAAGTCAAATGCAAAACTGAGCAAAAGTGTTGGTGTTTATTTACGCGTCTCGTCGGTTATGTAAAATGAAATTAAAACCCGCTTCATTACTCCAAACAAATTTCCCCAACAGCCGAGAAGATTTGTTTTTTCATCGTGAGGAACGTGAAATCTGTAATCTGCTGTCTGCAAAGTCAATTAATTACCAAAATAATTAGCAGCAGGACACGGCGATTTTCGGTGCAAAATTACATGGGATTTCGCAGAAAAACAGTTCTCCTCTCTATAAGCACACATAACACACGTCGTTTTTCGAGAGAATTTTTCATGTCTTTCATGTCGTGCTGACATAATATTTGCAAGTTTTCCCTTTCACAGAAAAATGTACAATAACAGTTCTCCTGTCTATAAGCACACATAACACACGTCGTTTTTCGAGAGAATTTTTCATGTCTTTCATGTCGTGCTGACATAATATTTGCAAGTTTTCCCTTTCACAGAAAAATGTACAAAAAAATCCTCATCGTGCATCCGCAAGAGAACTGTTAGAATCTTGAAAGTTGAGTCTTTCTTCATCACTCTTATAGCCTACTAACGAACAAAGATGAACCCGGATATGGGAATCCTGATGAAGTCGGAATATTATTTTATTGGTAAAAAGGCTTTCCAGATTGAAGCGAGCATACCGCCACTTCACGAGATCATACGGGCTTATATATCCTTCTGATTACAAAGATAATACCATCTTCTTCCACAAAAAAAATGTGTACATCTCTACCATTTTTTCTGAGAGTGAGTTATTTTTTGTTTTGTAATACAATGTCCCTCTCCGTTCCTCTCGTGTTTGGCTGTCAAGTCACGATCACAATATTCTATACATTATACGACACATCCTGTCCCCATAACGTGTTGCTTACAAAAAAAATAGTAGTTAAAAGATGAATTCAAAGCTTCACAAGAAAAATCATTGTAACGTTCAAAAAGGAAAAGACCACACTTTTTTTACACTGGTCAATATTATGGTGATTTTTACGCAAGTAACCTTCACCATAATGAATGCACATACATTAAAAAATTATGTATATGCGCGGTGAAGAAGGCTCCGAATCCGTGTTCCTTGTCAGTGGCATTACTATTTAATAAACTCTATTTTATTACATTGCACCTACTTAAGAACAATCATGAGAACAAGATCCTTGACGTTGGCTTAGGAAAAGGTATATAAGAGCTTATAAATATAGAAAAAATGGAAGAGTATAATTGGCTTGCACACATATATGGAAAGAGGATCTTCTTGTGTGTCTCTCACAAAAAGGTGAGTAAAAACAAGAAACGCTGAGTTGTGGTGCTGGTGGTGATTGTAATGATGCACTTATGATGAGGTCTAGGCTCGAAGTAATTCGTCGGCTAACACACATCATCACGTTCGCGTGCCGATTTTTTTTTTCATCACGTCATGTTTAATAGAACTCGAGGCAAGAGTAGTAATGAACTTGAGTGAGTCTTTCAACATGCTTATATAAAAAAATGCTCACTTATTGTGAAGTTTATGTAATGTGCTTGAAAGGTAGGTTAGGGACTTGCAAAAATTTGAGAGGCGAACCTATATTTGAGAAAATAGTAATAAATTTATTTGGTGTCATTTAGTCACCCAGAGTTGTAGTAAAAATGGAGAAAAATATGAAATTTAGATGCTTCTGTGCATTAGACACTACTCAGAAATCCGTGGAAGACGATAGATTAAAGTATTCATTTTGTTTTTATTGCAGTTTTAGTAGTTCGCGTGGGCTGCATCATTGAAGCTCATCCTTCCCCGAATGAGAACAACCTGAACAATAATAATGATCGTAAACTCCCACATCCCTACCAACATCACACTTTCACCACAACCGAGCTCGAAGCAGCAGAGTCCCAGTCTGTCCTCAGCAGCCCGAAGAACAGCGTGAGTCTCCCTTCGAGGAAGTCGTCATTCTCGTCACAACTCCTGGAAACATCGAGTAATAATGAGATGCTTCCTTCGACCCGATCTTTATCCCTTGAAACAACAACAACCGCTCCCGAAGAAAGTGATGATTGTTCCGGGAAAGCAGATGGCTACTACCAAAACTTCGGGTCGGGCTGCTCCAGCTACTATTTCTGTGCGGCCGGCTACCAAATCACGTACGTCTGTCCGAGAGGACAAAAGTACACCGGGAAGAGGTGCCAGGCAGGCTACTCCTGTCCCACAAATGGTGACCATGTGAAGAATGACTGCAGTGATAAATCAAACGGGTATTACCCATCCCGGAAAAGTTTGGGGAAGTACTTTTACTGTTTTCACGAGGCGAAAGTCGTTGAGCTCCAGTGCGATGCTGGGAAAGTTTTTGTCACTTCCAAATGCCTGCGTCCGGATGAAATAGTAAGAGAGAATGGAGGAGGCTTGTCTTGTGCTACAAAATCGAATGGCTTCTACCAAGACTTGGGGAGCCGATGTGAGCACTACTATTATTGCATTGGAGGAGAAAAGCGAGAGCTGAAGTGTCAACAAGACTACATCTTCAATGGAGACATTTGCGTTCACCACTCGAGGTACGAATGTCCCAAGTCCGTGGAGCAGAGGAGGAAACTGATCTCAATCGTGCCGAAAACCACTCTTCACAACGACTACGCGAGTAGTTCGACAGTTTCAGGGGGAGAAACGACGTTGTCATCAATACCATGATTGTGTCGCGTGAATAGGTAATAATCATGATATTATGGAGAAAGCCATAAAAGTTTTCAACAAAAATACTTTAAAAAGATGGACTGAGGAGAAAGCGTAGAAGCTCACACACGCTGGATTTTTGGCAGAGTTTATTATTTTTGTTTCTTTTTGTGTGTGTAGCTTTTAACAATAATTTTGTAAACTTTTTAAGAGTTGGCTTTGAGAATTTTTTTTTGTCTTGCATAAAAGTTGAGAGTGGAGCAATTTCCAACTGGAGCAAGCTGAATATGCATAATGAGAGTGTATCTAGAGTCTATTAATGTTCTCCAGTGTAAAGGACTGGAATGATGTATGAGTCGCAATTGAGAGTTGTTTTTTCTCAAAATATTCCTCAATCTTGGAAAGACGGAGGCGGAAATACATGCCAAATGTTTTTCTCGGTAATATAGTGAATATACGGAAATTACATATCTTCTCAGAGGAAAGGAATGTTTTTGTAGAAAAAGTGAGAGAAAGTAAAAGTACGGCTGGAGGTTGTTTGCATAAAACCCTCGATCCTGGGTTTCTCGTACTGTTTTTTTTGTACACACTCGAGAGAGAGAAAGGAATCTAGTGTGTTTTGTCTCTAAAATATTTATACGTGTAGACCTGTACTTCACTTGGAATGTTTGGAGAAAATAAAAAAGCCAACCTACTTTTCACTAGTGATGCTTTCTCTGAAAAGAATGTGAGCACAGAGAAAAAAATGATTGAGATTCTCACTGCAGCCTGTAATGTTGTATATATTGTATTTTCGTGTAAATTTTGTAATCAGTGAAAATACGTTCGGTTTGTGCTCGTAAGGTTTATGTCCATTATTTAATTCCGTTGTTTACCCCAATAATAAATCTTTGTTACAAATAAAAAATGATGTTGTCCTTGTGTGTCCAAGTCTTTTTTTTATGATCCACGAGATTATCCACCTCATTCATATTCATTTCCTGGTGTATTACGCCTTTTTTCAGAGAAAGAAGAGAAAGTTGTGAATACGGAATACTGTACCCTTCCCGCCCACAGGTAGAGAGGACCCTATTGGCACAAGAAGCTTGAAGCTACTGAGAGCCAATAAACGCCGTATTCCAGAGAGTGTCATAAGAGAAAGTTGAGAGAAAAGGGAAATAATGAAATTTCAGAGGCTGAGTTGAGTTCCATGCTTTTTCATGCTCCATATAGTTAGAGGACGTCCTGCCGAGTGAGTGGGAGAGAAAGTGAGCTTTCTTTGAGCATTAGTACAACATGTTCAAAATGAAAAGGGGAGACACACTCGTCCTCAAGTTTTACAAACATACCGGGGGCTCTTGAAAGTGAAAGCCGCTATAGTTGTCACCCTTTCTAATACATATTTTTTAAAAAAATATTCCTGAACAAACAAGTCTTTAATGCCATGGTCGTCTCTTTACAATATGGGCGCTACATTTACAAGCTGTAGGATCAGATTGCAGAAAAAAACGGTGAAAAAAATAACGTTTCTCGTAGTCCCACTTTCCAATTCGTAGCCCATTACTTCATGCACGGGGTACAAATTCGGGCACATTCATGAGAGAAAAATAGTTTAGGCGCTTTTTAGGTACTTTCCAAAGCTGAGAAAGCCGCTTATGAGAGAAAGTACGGAGAATTCACACAGTTCCCATCCTCCTCTCCTTTGTCGTTTTTTTTCATTCCGCTTTCTCTGAGAAAAGGCGTAATTGTAGCGCATAGACCTCTCACAGTCATGTCCTATAGAAAGCTGAAAGGAAGAGACAGCGAAGTATATAGATGATACATGAAAGAGGTAGGAATTTTGCAATGTTACACAATTTTCGCGAGATCCTTCTCTCTAATGGGTTGCGCCGGAGAAAGAGGAAGAGAAAGCATTCCGTGGGTGTACATACATAAGTAAGAGTTGAGGGAGGAAACCACACAAAAAAGATGAAAATGCATAGAGATCTAGGTAGTCTCGGACTTGGAAAGCAATTTTGCGCTGCAGCCTGTGAAAATGTATATACTGCATATTTTGTGTGAGAATAATGCAATTCTCTAGCTTTCTCCTCAGAATATCGGAAAAAAGAGAGGAAAAGAGAATGAACTCGCACACACGGGTCGAGGGAAGAGAGAGTGAAAGTTTTACGAATCGGGTCGAGTGAAAGAAGTAGGGCTTTCCCGGAGAAAGGAATTGTGTACTTTTTTGTGGGAGAAAGCACATCACATTGAAGTGGCTCAGTGTGTGTGTGGCACACAGTGAAACGGTGTCGGATTTCCATACAATTAACTTCAAAGAGAGAACAGTAAATAACATTTTACTTCCTTGCCATTGATTTTGATTCAATTAGAGAGGAGAAAATGTTGGGGTTTCATTGGTGCGGTTTTTAATTAATATTTATATCATCATCGTCGTTTTCATCGGTGAGTGCCGCAAAAGTAAGTATATAGAGCTTTGTAGTTGTAGGTAATGTAAATAGGTATGCAAAAAGTAAGGTTTTGGTGTTTGGAAAGAAAGCTTTTTGGGAAGATTGTATAAAATGTGTTTCCGCAAACCATTAAGATTTAGAATGACTCGGTTCATCTACAAAAAGTGTTGAAGCAGGATAAACGATGAGGAAACTCTTTACTTTTCCCATAACCTCGAATGTGAAACCAATTTGTTTCAAGGACTATAAAATAATGTTTGAAGACCGAGGTCTCGTAAAATCTATAAGGTGTTCCTAGAATGAGTTTGGAGGTCACAAATGAGAGCTGAGAGATGTATTGTGCGAAACGCTTGAAGCAGATTAGATAATCTTTTTTCTCTACGCTTCCGTGTTTATTATCGTCAACGTGTGTTGACTCTTGGTAACCTCGTCGTGTAGTTGTTCAAGGTGGAAGGTGGAAGATGTACAATTTTTTGGCAATATGTTACGAATAGAAAGGTGTGTGCTGAAAAAAAAGTTGGCTGGTGTGAGATTTTTTGGCAAATGAGGATTGACAAGGTGGCAAGTAGTAGGTAATTCTGCTAATCGTGTGGTTATGTGTCTTATGGTAGGATGACTCGTCCCAATGAATTCTAGATTAGTGCAGGAGCGCATTTGGGTTTACAGTTGACAGGAAGAAAAATCAATGTTGTACCTATTGCATCCCTAATGTCAATTAGAAACGAACGGAAGCAGGAACGAAGATTTTAAAATTGAACAATTTATAAGCACACAAAAAACAGTGAGCTTTTTAGAAAATTCGCACGCTTATTACAAGCCATCGTTTTAGTATTTTCCCATTGGGTTCACACTAATCAAATACCGACACTAATCACCAATCGTATACTACAAGACAAAATGCATGCATACTCGAGCTGATCATAATTTCATAAAAATTACTGTACACAAAGATACCTACGTATGCTACTTGATATTCAATTGCTACAACTGAATATAATTCTTTAATCAGAAGCCACGAATACGATGATTGAGTTCAATGCAGACTTTAATGATAATGATAATAATTCGTTGAGTCAATAACAAATCTTGAATGAAGCTCAAAATGACGTTGCCCTCCGCACACAAAACAATGCATGACATCATGCCTGACTTGAACCTTAAACGCATACAATCTTTGTACATTGCATATTGTACCCTTTTGTACCTCACAATAGTTATAAAAGTAATGTTACATTGGCACATTATGAATTTTCACAAACTGTGAGCAAAGGCTTTTTACACATGTCTCAAACATTACAAGGTACTAATAACGAGCACCTGAAACTTTTGTAGCAAATTTCAGCAAAGAAAAAGTTTCGCTGTACCACATATTGCATTTTGCAGAAACGTGTGCAAAAATGCAGCAGCCAAGTGCTAATTTGCGGCAAGAAAAAACTTGTAAACTCAATTACTTGCACACCACACAAGCGACGGCTTGCGTCTCACTTTTTATCTGATCTTTTAGCACATAACATATACATTGTAACTACATACATAATAACGTAATACGTGCAAAATATACTTCAAGAAATGAATAAGGTCCTAATACATAAGTGCCTTAAAGGAATATTACAAAGGTGGAGCGGACATAAAAGTTATTTTTACTTACAATAATACATACCTCGACATAAATCGTAACAAATTCAATCAGCCTTTTTAGTATTGGTCGCAAACTTTTAATACAAAGCGGTACTCAATATTAATGCAGAGACATGATAAAAATTGTGATTTTTGTACTTTGAACACCTCATTTTTTTATCAACGTGTTCCTTTCATTCACAATTAACACGCTGAGTCAGAGTCATGAAACAGAGGATTTTACTCATTTCTTTTCGCATATAACTTCATACATTCTCTCTTAAAAGTCTCTTAAGAGTCTCTCGTCAAGCTGTAGCTTAACTAATAACATCCAATCCACCTTGAGTGTACATAAAAAAATTGAAATGAACTTGCTTATGTATAGCGTGTTTTTTTTATCTTATCTTATTTTTCAGGCAAAAATCTCTACGCGTTATACACATTCTTAAAAGTTATTCATAAAAAATTAGAATGCAGTCATTCCTAGTCCTCCACGACACACAAAATTGCACTGTTCTGTCTGTCTTTTATATGCGAACCATCACGGTTATTTAATGTTTCAAATTTTTTAGCTTTGAAAAAAAGGAAGAAAAAATATTTAAGACAAACGGAAAGGCAGGCTGTGCGAGATTACGCTTTCATAAAAAACTCAATACGCTCCCTGTCGAGCATCTCGGAGAGAGAGAAATCTCCGTAAACTAAAATCATCTGCTCGTCAAGCTGATTTCACACATGTGATCTCTGCTTCCATTCTAAAAAAGATCCCAAAATTCGCAGTTTACTTTAAATTGGATAAAAAGGAGGAGAATTCTGTCTAAATTCTAAATTTGAGAGGAGCTTCGTTAATTCGGGATTAATAATTGGGAAAAACTGCAAAATTGACAAGTATAATTAATTAATTTTTGAAAACAAAATTAGTTCGAGAGATTAAGTGAGTTGTGGAGGTGGAGGAGATTTCGGTGATTTTCGGAGATTTAGAGAGAGATTGGAATTATTGGGGATTTGTGATTTCGGTTGGATATCTGGGAAGATAAGGTAGAAGAGATAAGCTTGATTTTAGAAGACGGATCAGTGATGTGCCAAAGCAATAATGTCTAACGGAAAGGGCTCGAGTTCCACCGGAAGAAGAGTGAGTTATGGATGCCCACCTGTATCATAGACATGATCGATAATTACCTCACCAGTCTGAAGACACAATAATTAACAAGTTATCCCCTCCCGTAATAAGTCAATGGTGTACAAATCCAATCGAGAGGAGACTAACTACTAGCCAACTCTGTGAAACTGAAGACAAGCACCCTGTCGGCCTACGATAAGGAGGTAGTACAACGTAAACAGACACGTCAAAATAAACAGTATTAAACTTGTCATTGCGGGCATTGGACAAGGAGACACTCGTCACAATGATTACTCCAGGTAAGATGTAGAAAATTACGTAATTTTAGTAGAAAAAAGGCTGAATTAAGCACTTGTAATTGATTAACTGTATTTGTCACAATTTTTCAGTGTTGTTCCAAGAGCCGGAAGTCTTCGTCACGGTTTGTTCCATGGCCGGCGTCGCCAAGTACGGGAAGCACGCTCGGAACTTGGACAGGCGTCTGGAACTGAACTGGAACAACTTTGAAGACCATCTACCCGGCGACGTGGTGGCCCTCTTTGACTGTGATCCCGAAGACAAAGATCTGCGAGCGAAGAAAGTCAGTATTATTGACCTAGCACGGGAGACCGTTGAGGTGAACAGTGCTCGAGGTTATCATCGCACGACAGTGCGCCTGGAGCGGAAGACTTTGTCAACGAAAGGCGAACCTTATCTCGGCTGGTGGATAGCATACTTACGTCGATCTCAAACAAGCTCTTCGTGGCTGGTCCTCAAGAGCAACTCTTTGCGAATTCGTCCTCACTGGATGAGGGAATTGCGGAATGTAATCGGAGATATTCCTTTGACTTCGCTGATGATTCCAGGAACACATGACGCAGGGGCTTGGATGGAGTATGATCCTGTGCGTTGTGAAAACATTTATGTTCGATACTACATATGGTATGGAAAATTTTTATGAAGTTTTATGAAAATACTCAGAAATATTTAGATCTAGACAACATCGTTTTTTGATTATTTTACAGTCAAGAAGACACCATCTACGAGCAATTAGTGCATGGCATTAGGTACCTGGACGTTCGTGTTGCACACTACCCAAATACCCCGGAAAAGTTTTGGGTGAACCACGACAAGTATCGCATTCGACCACTAATAACCTTACTAGAAGACGTGAAACGCTTTGTCGAAGAAACGAAAGAGATTGTATTTCTAGACTTCCATGGCTTTCCCATTGGCTTTACGTCCCGTTTAATTCACGATGAGCTCTTCCAGGTCGTCTGGAAGCAGATTGGAAAGTTTTTGGCCCCGAAAAACGTACCTGCTAGTCAGTTGACCCCAAACATGTTGTGGAAAGGAAATAAAACAATCATTGTCACATATGCTGAAAGCTCAATTTCTAGTCTAAACGAATACCTATGGCCCTACCTCGTGCATGTAAGTTTTTCAAACTAAGAGAGGCTTGCCAAGTGAAATTTATCGCTCATCCTATTATTCATGTTAATTGCAGGCTTGGGGCAACAAAAGAAAGATTGGTGACCTGGAGAAATACTTGGGAGACACAATGGTGAACTTTAAACACACAGATTACTTTTGGTCAGCCATGGCAGAGATTACACCGAAGCCAATTGACTACATCTCGAAACCCCGGTACGGGCTCCGTGGCTTTGCGGAGCTCGTCAACATCCCGCTGACGTATTGGTTTCAGAGACAAAAGTGGTATTCCAACTGCATGATCGTCGCTACGGATTTCCACCTTGGGAACAACCTCATCGAGATGGCTGTGGAGGTGAATCGACACAAGAAACAGTAACTGAACGTGTCCACTAAAAATGGAGTGTGTGCACGTGCGTAATATCTAGAAAGAAAATACATTTTTATACTTTTTTTTGTTGGCACGTCGAACATTTCAAACCTTTTCGTTTGGGTTCAAGACTTGAGAGAGTATCATGGTACACCTCCATCCTGGTAGTCCCTCTAGCCATTGTGAAATCGAATACTCATTGCCAAGAAAAGGGATCTGATATGTAATAAAACAGCTTCCACTTCCACTGTAGCTCCTTGTATGGTACAGTACTGAATTTTTAATCGCGAGTCGAATTCGTGTTGAACGTCATATCACTAGAATTATCTTTTTAAACCTATATGTATTATGTATCATCGGAGATTCCAACCATTTCCAACATTTCTCTCTATTACATCACTCTACAAGCGGTGTCTATATTATTATGGTACTCTGTAAACGGTTATACCTAAAATCAGTGGTGCAGTATGGATAGAAATGTGGTATTTCAGTCTAATTGTCTTGAATACTATATATAAATCCATGAGTCTTCAGTCTCTAGTGTAAGTCTTTACCAGTAAGTACATTACAAGAGGTATTGAACGAAACGATAAATACAAAAACTCTACAAACCCAGATTCCTCTGCAATAAACTAAATTGCCAAAACGCTAGACAAGTACATTACATCTCTGTGGAATTGTCAGTTGTCTGTAATAGCCACAATAAAGACTCAGACTCGAATTTCGATATTCGTCTCCCATTTGCTTTATCATTCCATTCAGTTTATGTGAACAAGTCATGCAAGTCGTGAAATGCAGCCGTTGTCTTGATAAAGGGGAAAATATATGTAATTCCTATAGAATGTGTCACTTCTTTTTGTAATAATAATAGCATTCCCTTCTTGGTTACACTCCTCTGAATGTCATCTAGAAAACTGCACACAATCGCACGCAAGTAGTAGTAAATTATCATCACAGGTTCATTACGCTCTCCCACATTATCGCACCTATTTCGGTCATTACTACGGTATTCATATAATGAAGAACTGCTCTGCACGATGAAGCCATTAGATGCTCTGATTTGATTAGTCTTATTTTCATCGTATAGTAAACCGAACATTTCAGGAGTGTTTTTTGGCAGTAGTGTCCAATGCAAACTGGATAAATTATATTGATTGATTCAGTGGCAAGACAAACGCATTCATACGCAATCGCATAATTCCATGAGGCTTTGCATTGCATACAAGATGATGCTATAGCTGGAAAATATCATTTTCATGCATCATGGTCACAAACATTTTTAGGTATACCGAATGTGCCCATTCTCTGCCCTTTGTGCTACCAATCCCATTTTCTAAAGTTATCTCAAGAGTTACGCTGCAATATGGAAATCGTATTGACCAAGATAAGTACGACGCTTTCTTGACAACTTGAGGTTCTGGGATAAGCGCCAGGATGCGGATTCAGGCGAAAAGTTCGAAAATCACATACTCTGCCCTTGTCCTTGTGTGCATACTCCTCACTTTGAAAATCATGACCTCAGACCCCAACCGGAATCTTTTGGGTGGTCCTGCGTATCTGTCGCGGTTGCCAGCAATTGGAGTACCGGGAGGAGGACATGTTCACAACTTTTCAATTGCTGAGCTCATGGGAACTTCGAACGTGACTGAGACGGTGAGGCCGAATGAAGTCACGGTGATTCTGGAGCCGACCTGGCCGTTATTGAAGGTGCTTTTCCGACAAATTGATACAATTATCTTAGCCATGAGCAGCATTTCCGGGTTCGAACCTATTCGGTTTGTTGACTCTCGTTGTATAAATTCTTAGATTGGTCGAAACGGAGACACGACAAGTGTCAGACCATTCGCCGTCACATTCGTGACAAGTTTGCCAAGGTTCTTTAGTCAACGACAAGCCATCCGCGCAACATGGTACCAATGGGCCGAAGAAAACAATATTCGCATCTTTTTCGTCATTGGCTTTCATGACTTTAGAAATGTCCACCTATTCCAGGTAGATATTACAAGTTATTATTCCAGTGTCACAATTTAACGATCTGATTTTCTCAATTCAGCTTCTGGAAGCAGAACAAAGCCTGTACAACGACTTGATCATCGACCGTTACGAAGAGGGCTACTACCGACTTCCCGGAAAAATCCTGAGAATGCTCAAATGGTACAGCTCCACATACTCCGAAGACCTCGCCCCCAGATTCCTCATCAAGACGGACCACGACGTCTTTCTCAACTTGCCCAACATTGTCGCCTCCCTGGAAAGGACCCCTTATTACAAAAGTTTACTGAGGTTATCCTCACATTCCAACGGTAACTCTTCGACCCTCCTTCCAGACACCGTTAATCTTCCATTAGACGCTAGCAATCCAGGGTCGTACTTCGTGGGTGGTAAAAAGTTTGAGAATGCTCCAGTCGAGTCAGATCCAGACTCCAAGTGGTACATCGACTCCTCCGAAAGACAACGGCTGAATTGGCCTGTCCACTTCTTTCCACCGTATACCAACGGACCTTGTTACGTCATTAGTGGGAATGTCGTCAGGCCCATTTATGAGGCGTCTTTTGAAGTTCCCATTTATCCCTTTGAGGACGTCTACATCATAGGGATGATTGCGTACGGGAGGCTAGACTTACAAATCTCACAGTTGGACAATATGTGGCTGGATAAGAGCAACTTTTGCTATTTGAAGAACCGGAAAAAGTTTAGCAGAATGTTTGGCCCTGCATCCGATTGAGCATCCGGGAATCATGGTGAAGGTTTGCAAGAAGATTGGGACGTGCAAACGGAATCATGCGAGATTCATGTCGAGTGGGACAGAGTCATCTCGAAGTTTTCTGAGAATTGGTCCAATAATGACATTTGTATTAACTTTACACTTTTTATGAATGAAGTGTTTATTTTTTATAACTGAGATAAATATCAGGATAAGTAGTTTTTTAGTGGCAAGTATGCAATTTATGACATTACAGGATATTATCCATGTTTTTGTTGACAACTGCGCAATTGTAGATTTTTGACGGAAAACTAGACACTTGAGCATTCATGGAAAGCTAAAAATGTTGAAGTGGAAGTGTACGTATGTGTACATAATTATCACGAATGTTATCTTTTGTTTTAACCCGAAATTCGGGTAACTCATTCATGACTAATATTCTAAAATGTAAATACTGTATGTCTACACATCGCTAAGTGTCAAATTACTAAAAAAAATTCGGGTATGTATAGAAAGTATTGATTCGCGGTTTTTGATTGGTGATTTGTCACACTTAAATCATCTTATTATCCTAAACAATTAATAAGAATTTCATGCGAGTCGGATGATTAAATGAAGTGCGGAAATAAGCCGTGTGCAATATGCAGACAAGTTCATGATCACGAACGCACAAAGTGGAACCTTGCAATTTGTTTTCGTCGCATGATTCTTCGCTTCGGTTCGTTTGGCTTTCGTCAGAAAGCTTACGTCGGGTAAATCCCAATCTGGCACAATAAATTGTGGACTATCTATATGGACAGCTTTGTAATGTCTTTGTGCAATTGTTACAGCGCAACTCAACACGGAATCCGTATCTTCTGCAATCTCAGAGTGGAGATCACAAAAAAATATTTAATTGGAACTCTCTTTATGTAAACCGAGTCATGACTCAAGTATCAGGTATGCGAGCAGTAGGAAATTGGCGAAAAGTACCTAATCCATCAATGATAACATTGTGGATAACCTTAAAACATTTAATTGGAACTCTCTTTATGTAAACCGAGTCATGACTCAAGTATCAGGTATGCGAGCAGTAGGAAATTGGCGAAAAGTACCTAATCCATCAATGATAACATTGTGGATAACCTTCGAGGATTTGCTGATAAAAATACTTTTGCTATAAAGGGCTTAAGAATCCTGGAATATTACATTCCAAATCTGTCCAGTCGGCGGTCTCAGTCGCTTATGATTTTCCAGTGGAACCAGAAAATTTTTTCAAGATAAGCACCTTAACCCTTCGTCTTCAATATGCAGCACTGGTATTTTGTGGAGCTCGCCGTTTTTCTAACGGTGGCCCTCAGTGTCCAAGGCCAATTGCCCCTTCATCTAGATCCGGACGATGGAGATTTCCTTTCTTCTCCTGGAAAAGGCTCGGACAGCTCGTATAAGTATCCGAACTCCATTGTAAAAGCCAGTGAGCCCTCAGACGACCAAAGTTTGGCATGGAGACTTCCTCGCGAAGTGATTTCCGTCTTTTTACCAAGTTCGCATTTCTCCAGTCCTTGACGCAGGTCAAGAGGCGATCGTGGATGAGCAATGGTTCGTGCCTGGAGTCGTCGACATCACCGTCCAAGCTCAGAAAGCGAGCAGTCACATTGTGTTGCACTCGAAAAACATTACAATCAGCAATATCATAGTAAGTACATAAAAAACTCGGGTGGACCATACATGTTCGAAAAGCTCCTATACTTTAATTAATTTTTAAAGGTCACGCAAGGTTCTACAGACATCCCTGTGGTGAGCCACGCATTCGAAGAGCATGACTTCCTCAACATCACCCTTGGAACAGCCCTTGTCCAGGGTCAGACTTACATCATCACGATCGCCTTCAGGTCATATATCACCACAGATCTGAATGGGCTTTATCGCAGCAGCTACGTCAACCCTGACACTGGAGACCGAGTGTAATCATATTATTATCGTTGCTTATAGATTATCCCTTGTTGTGAAAGTAGATAAGCGCATTCCACAATTGATGGAAAGCTTTACACCTAACAATCTCTGAAAAATTTTCCTCCATAATAATGACTCAAATGAAGCGATTTAAATCACTGTATTTTATATCATGTTTTTATGCATTGTGATGAAATGATTTTTAATATGATTTGCGT
>JAHZMW010000493.1:0-15696 GCA_027743745.1 Alloscopus bannaensis | reverse complement strand
ATTTGCTTAAGCAGAAGATATGATTAGGCCAGGTCATATCCCGTCAAAATAATAGTTGTGAATTTTTGTAAAATGCATTATGCATTTGTCGAATAGGCATTTTCGTGTGCTGCTGGTGGGAATTCTACATTTGTCACTTGAACAAATCTCTGGATATGCAGTATTCATTACGCGTTTCAGTATTTCTTTTGGAGTCACAGGATATACGAACAAATTAAACACTTGAACCTCTACAACGCACACATACGCAACTTCCCTTCTTCGTTTCGGTTTTTTTCCTTTTCAAAAATTGTTCTGTTCCACTTTAGTTTGGACGTGTAAAAAATCGTGCAATGTGTCATGCAGCTGTTTGTGACTGACGCAATATGCTCAGTTTCTCTCTCCTGCTTAGAGATAGTGCTTTCACGTCCATTCATGACGATATGATGGTGTGTCAACTGTTTCAATTTTAACATTTTCCCCGAGAGTCGACAGGGAGAGAGAGTAAGGCCTTCCGTCAAATGTTTAAGAAAAGATACGTGGACAAAAAGAGACGAGAGAGACTTGTCGTTTCAATTGAATTTTTGTTCTCCGAGTTGAGAGGGTTGTTGAACAGTGTGAGCCTCTGCTTGTTCACTTCATTTTAAGAGAGTTTGAGAGTACATGATACAACTTGTATGCAATATGTGCGTGCGATATGATATTGTTGTGTGTTTTCTATATACATAATATGTGCATTACACGTTGCGCTTCATTTCTAAGTATTTTCTTTACTTATATGGATCGTATATCGTCATCCACACCAAAATCATGCTCAACCGTACCATCGTTGTACCCGATTCCGGTGGTGCGTATGCCGAGCTCACCACACAACAACGGCTCTCACCCAAAAACCATTTTTACACGCAGGAAGCCAAGGGTAAAAAACGTTGCATCCAACTTGTTCTCTTGTGGCTTCTTCCCTTCACTCTTCACATTTTCAGATCCGTTCCATAATATAACCCTAGTCATCCTTCTGTGTCTGATGTACAAGTTGTAGTTTACACCAAAACATTTTTTTTGGCCAAACCTCATAAAATCCATTTGCCGTTTCCAGATTTTTTTCTAACTCATTTCCTCTTTCTTCTACTTTGAGAAGAAAAAACTGGGAAAGTGCATACAGAGTGGGTACATCAAACAAAAAAGTTTTAAGCCATTTTTTTTCGTCTTGTACTACATGTTCATCAAACTTACCCTTATCTAAAGTTAGGGGTTGAAACCCTCTGCGTGCACATACATCAGCATCCTGAGAGTAAAAGTTTTGTCGGTGCCTTGTCAGAAATGAGGCAAATCTTTAGGCAGCCACTCGCCAAAGAATTGGGCTTGTTTGGTTAAACCTTGCTGAGCTGGTTGTGTTCTGTATATATTCATATGACCAGCAAAAGTAGAGATTTACAATGATGATGTGTACCGGATCTATTTGCCATCAGATCAAAATTTGTACATAATCCCATCATGGGAAATTTATTTCACGAGTGCATCACTCAATCCGTAACATGCGTTTTGTACTATTTATATGTATATTGGGTAATATGTACATAACATGTACATATAAGGTGTTCATTGAAACGAAAATAAGTTTTTTACTTCAAACTTCACTGAGCCAGAGAGTGTGTGGACCCTTTTTCGCCCTTATTTATTAGCTGTATAACTTTACACAGGTTTGTCTGGATCGGTTTCTGAAGTCCACATAAAAATGCAACATCATCTGCGATGCCACACTATTCATGTCATCAACTAAATCCATTACGATCTTTTTCTCTGCCTTCATTCCGTTTTAGCAATTCAATCCAATAATAGCATCCATATGTGTGCCTATCCTCTCTCCGTTCTTGCTCTTACTCCCTTTTATTGATTCTCGGGGAAATCAGCAGAAAAAATATATTCCAATCTCGTTTTCAAAAGAATTTTTATAGTGAAGGGAAATATTATGTATGTGTGTCCTTATCTCATTGAATTAAAATGGGAAGTTTATGCTGCATTTAACTCTTTCATAAAGAGGCTGACCTCGTTTCAATTCATTGTCACGGTTGTTCTCTCTCCTCTCTTTTCTAATTGTAAGCCCATACATAATCGTGTATCTCTTCAGCGAGTCCATTCATAAAGCCAAAATATCTCTCTGGGTTCTCCAGTTTTCGGTGTGTTAATGGCTGTGTAGATCCGTGTTCTCTGTGGCAGCACAGTACATGGTTTTTTATTACTGACACTTTACCATGTCGTGTGTAAGCGGGACAGTCGACGGCAATTAGGATTTAGAAGATTAATGAATCCTAATACGTTTCGGTGTTGTGTTACACATCTGATTGTGAGATGATCATGCTCATTTTCCTCAAAAAGCCGTGGGCTACATATTTCGTGCTGGAGTAAAGTGTTGTGAAAACGAAGAGTGGAATATATACATGCATCAGTCAACGCTGGAGATCACTTATTGCACCGTCATCAAACCAATATGATATCCAAAATAGGTAGCTTCACTTTTACGCTCGGTGTACTGCAGAGTTGAGCTTAGGGGTGTAATAATTACCTATCGCTAAAGAGTGAAAGAATGATGTGATGATGGAAGTATGAATGAATGCTCCACATGAAAGTAATTTCTGAGATTCAGTGAGTGAGACATAATTCATTTATAACAGGATTTTTGAGAAAAGAGTAAATGTAAAGTGTTTTTTTCAGTGTGCACATCTGCTTTCACTTGTAATTCAACTCTAGCAGAGAGTATTCCTTTTACTTTTGTATTAATGTTGTATGACGATCATAAATGCATATTTTCATTTAGATGTTTATTAAAATGAAAAATTGAATTGTATTGTTAGTGTTTAGTCACCTGGCAGTCGAGCAAAACAGATTTTTTAACATTTTCATATTTTATTTATAAAATTACCCAAGCCCATTTCTTAAGAATCAGAACATCATTACAGACAGGCGCATTCTGCGTCTCATATTACCCCACCTTGATAAAAAGGCCTGACAAAAACAAAATGCGAATAAAACAAATGCAAAATTAGGAATTAAAAGTTTGATATCATTGTTTAAAAATGCATGCAAAAAATATGACTACTTTGGTCAACAAACTACTTTGGTTTGGTTTTGTTGTGGATTCTAAAAATTGACAGTTACTTCATCGATTATATACAAGTCATAAGAGTACTGCTGGATACACTTCCAAATTCATCCGGAGGAAACTGCCCTTCGTAAATGTATGTCACTACATAATAACTACTGATATAACCATTGACTATAGCCACTAATGTACCTTAGTACTTTAACCTCGATGTATCTTCCAAGTCCAAACATTGGGGAGAGATTAGTTAAACATGGTTTTCTTTTGAAGAACGATTTGCTGAACAGAGCGTGGCACCTGCCCCTGTAAACAGAATGACATTAAGTTTATGTGAGCAAAGGCAGACATCTCGTGATAAAGAAGCACAGTTGTAAGAATTGTAGTAAATAGGAGAAGACAGGAAAAGACATGTTTAATGCAAATAGTATGCAAAATTGTTAAATCGCAGTATGCAAATGGACGTGTATGTGCATTCAAATTTCAGGGTATGGTTCATTCATTTGTAGTGTTCATTCATACAAAGATGTAATGACTGCCTCACCTTCTTGGTCTCTGGCACGGTGTAAACCGTCACGGGGCGCAATGCTGCTAATCCCTGTTCGTCGAGCGGCCATCGGCAGAAATAGAACCAGGACAGGAGAAGAATAGTGACGAGAATCCCAACGAACAAGATGATGTCTCCGTAAATGCCATTTTCCTCATGGAACTCCACTTTGCAAATTTGTGACTTCTCTGTAGAAGCGCCGTCGCCATCCCCTGAATTTGCGTAAGCTGAAGTGGTAGTAACCTGTTGTCCGTCGTTGCCGGCTTCTTCGGTTGGAAGGTCAGAGTCTCGTTTCTGAACGTAAGTACTAGTCTTTCGACGGATGTAATAATTGGCTTGCGGAGAGTTGACGCTTCGACTTTCCCATCGCAGCTGAATGCGAATTTTGTAGGAATTGTCGTTGGTGTCCTCATTCAATTCTTGTGGAGTTTCTTCTCCTTCCAAATCCGTTGCAGGTTGTAGAGTTTCTTCGCCCTGATCATTCATTACAGGGCCGGCTTCCTCGCCCTCATCGTTCATTACGGAACTGTCTCCTTCAACTTCCCTAACGCTCTCCATGTAATTCTTGGCTTCAGGCACGGCTGCGTTCCACGATTGAGTCGCATATATGGTAGGCCGACTGAGAAAGCTTTTCATTGGGGTCCTCAAGCCTGCAGGGAGTGACTCTGTCCCGTTGAGCTCACTCGACTGCTTTTTTAGTGTTGTGCAGAGGGAAATGAAAAGAAAGCATTTCTGAATCTCGTCGATGACCTGACTGGTCTTGAAATTGGCTGCGTCCGGACTACTCCGCATTTTCGACTCGACGATTCTATTACTAGGTTGATAAGCACAAAAAAAGATGAACATAAATGCAAGTTTTACGTTGATGTAAAAAGAATGCGTTTGTCTTTGGCATTTTAGGCGAAAGCCATACTTTGACTGAAGAGTAGCATACCGGTATGTCATTGCAATGCAATGCAATGGAGTTTTATGCCATATTGCTTTGTTAGATAAATACATAGATGCCAGATCAAAAGATAACTTACCATAATCCCAAGATGTCAAATTGCTTGGCAGCGTTTCCCACGTCATCAGCAGACACCGACTTATCCACATCCTTCTCTTGTTCTTCCAACGATGTGAGATTCAGCAAAGCGGACACCTGGTCATCGTAGTCGCTTGTGTCAGAGTCGGCGTCATACAACAGTTCGGTTTTATCTCCAGTGTCTTCTTCCTCATCACTGAGAAGGTCGACAGGGTCAAGTACTTCACCACCACCTTGACTTTCTTCCGAGTCCTGATTCACGTTTTCTGCTTTAGACAACGGTGATTCATTGAGTGCCAGAGTGTCTTTTGTATTGTCAACTCCGTCTTGGAAAATCATATTTCCATCACTAAGCACATGAACTGTTGTAGACACGTTTCCATTTTCATCGACAAGGGCTGTGGCAATGAGGGGTTTAGGCTCGAAACTTTGGTCAAGTGAGCTTTCCAAGTCATTCTCAGATTGGCGGGGCAGAGTTGCACCATCAATCCAATGCCACAATAGTAAGAACGTTGTGACCCATAACAAAACTTTCTTACTTGCTTCCATTTTAAAAAGTATCTTTGCTACTTCGAAGAAGAGGTTTGTCAATGAAAAGATACTGCGCACTACAGTAAAACTGTTCTACGGAATGTTTACAGTGGATGAAGGTTAATTTTGCAGTTTATTTGTCAGCACTCTTTCCGTCGTAGTTTTCTCGTTGCGCGAATTGTATAAAATGAAAGTACTCAATTTGACTACAGTTTTTCAACGTCTTTTCTTCAAACACAAATCACTCAGTCACTCAATTAAAAACTCTCGTCCGAAGGTGGGAATGACTGAACGCACACTGATCAAATGGGACAATACAAGTTAAGTATATACCGAAAAATGCCTGATTCGTCGTCAACTGGAAAGCGTAATGAAGGAAGTACGAGCTGTGAGAGTTGGGATGCATGGGGTACATTAGATGGAATATCAAAATCGGCAAATATGACATTCTTTATGTTAGCAATACATATATAGCAAATACAAACTATATGTGACATTACATGCAAACGATATCATTCACCCTTAGGTTTTACTTCTGTCTTGTTCCTTACTTATTCAAGAAAGGAAAACGTTCTTACGTTCTGTATAAGTGCATATCTTGATGATTCTTTAGCATTTAATTTAGTTTTTAGCTGAAGTATGTTTACTCATGAATTTGTGGGATGTGAATGGTTGATAATTTTTCTAAGCATCAAAATGTATTCAAACCATAGAAATCGTTAAAATTCATGTATATAAAATAGTATAGTTGCAAATAGAGTAATGAAAGAAGAGGGTTAAGCATGAATACACAATCCTCAGTGAAAAACAAAGAGATAATCATCTGTGACTGATGTGACAGCAAAAGTCTTTGTCCAGCAAAATCCTGTTGTGAGAAAAAGTGGCACAAAATGAGCATAATACCATTTCTTGAGATCCATAAAATTAAGTGAAAACATTAACTGATGACAATCCCCTCGAAATGCTCACAATTATGAGTTTTTGACTCAGGGAGAAGCAATAAGTTAACACTTGGAGTGCATTAAAATATGAGTCATGAGCAAATGATCACATTCAAGCAGATTCATGAGGATTAAGCTCGGCCAACGACGTATGAGCATTTCGGCTACCTTGGAGCGCATACTACTGACATGCAATATGTACAGAGAGAAAATGCAAAAAATACCTAAAAAGATTTTTAAAAAATCATATCAAACGAGGTGAGAGTAAGTTTAAGATTTATTTAATCGTTTTTGTCAATAATATCGTTCAACTCTGAACGCGTCTTCTTGGAGTCAACAGTTATAATGATATTAATAAAATGCAGATGGAGATGGTTTAGCTACATCACATTTGTCCCCAACACTAAGTTCCCAAAAGATTTTTACTGATTTTTCTTCGCCTAATATTTTCTATTTTTTCAATGGCTCTTACGTTCAATTTATACTTCAAAGTGCATGTGTAAACACAAAATGAATCAAGCTTGAGTCAAGAAGCAGCAGCACGTACCTTATACAGTAATAGGTTTGTTAGAGCATTATGATAACTTAATTTATGCAACTACTGAAATTCTCTTCAGCTTCAAGGCGCCAACCATTGGAAAAGGTTCGGAAATGAACGTCTGAAAACTCAGTTATATTAGTCATGCCTAAAAAAGTCCTTTTGTCAAACTCAGTCTCACTGATCTCACACAACGACAGTTATCGTAAAAATGTTTCCCTCGCAGTCCTACTTTGAGCTGGTCGTAAAATGAACTCACAAGATGGGCCAGAAACACAAAATATTTGTAATTGAATTTTCCGTTCATTTAAGATGTAAGAGTGAGAAATATTGAGCATACCCATTATACTGTCCATGTATGTGAACATTTGTTTTGTACGGAAGCTAACTTCTTGGTTTCCCATAAAATTTTTAGGTTCATACCAACAAGTACTCAAGTCAGGAGGGGCATGGCAAAGAGCTTGTAGGATGAAGTCTAAATAAAACAGCGAAACATGTCTTTATATGCTAGGAAAGTCATTGATGCCCTATATACATATCTTGCAATCAGTGAGTATCAGTTTCTGCAGAAGCATGAATGAGTCACTCACCCTTAGTATGAAATGATACGTTAGAACTTTGTAAACGACAAGATTTGACTTTGGCTGAAGATTGAAACTCGACTCCAGGAGATATCTGACGCATTTTCCGTAAGTGTCGTTTTTAGTGTAATAAACCCAGGAAATGCTGATCTTTGACCGTCGACAAAGTGGAATGGACTAACAAGTCTGACGTCTGAATAGGTGCTAGTAGTAATATCCACAATGAATGCAAATCTTTCATATTGTCTTTTGATACATGCAAATCGCAAGAATATTCTGGTTGAGTTGGTAAAATGAAGCTGTGATTGTAAGAGGAAACTCAATGCTGTCCTTTCCATCCAAAACTGCTACACGTTTGCCCAAAAAATAAATGAGCGCATATATCAGTAATTTTTGTACGCTATGTCAAGTCAGTAAATGACTGAAGCAGTTCCGCTTTCTTCAGGCACATGATGATGAATTTGTAACGACCATTTTTGAAAGATGTTATTTTAATAGAATGAAATGAAGCATTTCCACAAAAGATAGGTCGTCGAGAGTGAGTAAAATGTGTTAAAGGAGATTGGGTAAGTGTGAATATCACAAAGGTTGCAGGGAGGAACCTCTAGTTGGCTTTCAAGGAGCTACGCTTAATCCCTCTAACCGTGGCGTCCTGCAATTGTAATTTTTGTTGTTGAAAATTTAGAGTATTAGGACTTAATTGGCAGATGCTTGAAAAAACTATAAATTACCCCAGCCTCCATATCCTCCGTAGCCTCCGTAACCTCCGTGTCCGAAGCCACCATGATGTCCTCCCCAGCCACCATGTCCCCATCCGCCTCCTCTACCTCCATAACCGCCATAATAACGAGCTTCCCTCTCCTCGGTATCTTCAACAGCCATGGCAAATCCGATGATTGCCAAAACGAGAAGGAAGATGACCTAGTCAAATGAAAAAATGAAAGTCGTCACAAACAAAGTCGTATTTTTAAAATGTTTATAAGTATACTTCACCGAACCTTCAT
Organism: Alloscopus bannaensis; assembly: GCA_027743745.1. Taxonomy (NCBI): domain Eukaryota; kingdom Metazoa; phylum Arthropoda; class Collembola; order Entomobryomorpha; family Entomobryidae; genus Alloscopus; species Alloscopus bannaensis. The sequence goes on along the minus strand of JAHZMW010000493.1, from coordinate 7,454 downwards.
GTTGCCGGATTTCTGAAAATATCAGTTTTCAAAGTTTTGTTACAGTTTGGAGTTCAGCGATGTTGTGATTTGGCTTCGACAATTATGGTGACTTTATATACTCAAACCATTTCCTGCTCAGTGCACTGGAAATCGGAAGAAGCCGAGAATTATTGTTAATTACTCGGCAATACTTAGTCTTCATTATTTCATTTTATCTTTTATCATATTTCTTCCTGCCTTAATGACTACATAGCCTGCCCGGTCCAATATAGTAGTTGCTATTAACGCGATTGTAGCAGTAAAAAAGCAACGTGTCACAACAGTGACGATGCAGACCAGCTCGACTCTGGTGCATTATTGCAGAGATAAGTTGGGCTAATGACTTTTGGTATAACACAGGGTGAAGAGATTGGAAGCATTGCATGCTCACGGAGTTGTTGCATATTGGGATAAGCTGGAATGCTAACTGTTCATTCATCGACATACCCTTTCCAGTCAATTTCAGTGGTCACTTATGCTATACTGCGTAGTAAATTTCCACGACTGCAACTTGCAGTTTGCAAGTGACCGGGAATTCCCAAGAGAATGGCATTGATCAACAAACTTATTGAAATTAATCTAATTCCTTGTCCCTAATTCATATATATATACGTGGTAATTCATAAAAACCTTATAACTCACTTGGTTCACGCCGACAATCAGCAAGACTTCGTACCCGTCATTAAAACTTTTTAAAGTAATAAGTTACAGGTTTGGCAAGCCACTTCACGACTCATGTGCGTTAATAATTAATATTATGTATGTGTAATGACATCGAATGGGTAATTTTAAAATTGGAAAGAAAATACATAAGCACATTACAATGCCAGTTAAAGTAGTTAAAAACTGGAGTAAAAATAGAAGCCCTTCTAAAAATGCCCCTCTTTATTCTTGACGTTTTCCCCGTAGTCATTCCCCACTTCAAACATTTGAAGAATTTCCAAGCATTTTACAGAAGAATGTCTTCATTATGTGAGAATTCTGCCATAAATCTTGATGTTGCGATATTGTTACCTACACGTTCATGTAGCTGCTCGAATGATACAAAATTCGTTTACTTATGGCTAAAAATGAGCCATGCACAGTATGTCATTGTAATCTCCTTCATAAAGTACACACATAACACACAATTTACAAGTACGAAGACTTCTTTTAGAAAAAATTCCCAGCCTAGCTGAGGACGAAAGGCTGAGAGGAGTAGCCAGGCATGGGAGTCGTGTACGAGCGAAAGGGTTAAAACGAAGTGGAGGTTGTGCCTTGTGAGAAGATTGCCATGACTCATCAAATCCCACGTTCTGCATTGGTTAGTCCGTCATGGATGCGGCACTTTCTTGAGAACGAGTATCCACACTCTGTGCTCCGCAAAGAGGTTCCCCAAAAAGTTCTTGAGTAGAGAATCTCAACTCTCGCTAGCCTCGCTCCCCGTAATGTGGTAACGTGTTCACCGTAAGCGTAAGGGTAACTCACCTACTCGCAATGCTTATATGACTGAAGATGTAACCAGTCATATTCTCGTAACGCCAGTTTCAATTCATATTATTGTTGTATCTACCTAATGCAGTCACAGTACAATTTTAATCATGCAGTGGTAACATAGAACAAATTGGTTGTATACGCATTACTGTTCACGAAGCTATATTAATTGTCACTGTCACAATAGTGTTCATTTCAACAGACTATTCATGCAAAGATATAGGTCTTACATGCCATCAACTATTTGCTTAGTATCTATTTGAAAAGTCTGTAATTAGGCAGCTAGAATCGAAAAAAATAACCTTGCTCATACGTTCTATTTGAGTGAGATGTTACCACTGCCCAAGTAGAAAAAGTTTAGTTTTGATGATGTCGGTTTGCATGTTCCATAATTTCAGCTTCAGAATACTACCATGATCATTCTCAACCACGGAATAAGAACGAGAGGACCGTTTCACTTTCAAAAAGTGATAAGACGGACATGGGCTAAGTAATAATTATTTGCGTGAGATTGGACTAATGTAAAACGAAAGTAATATGACTACCACAATGAAGCCAACATGTGGGAAATGTTAATGCTGGTGATCATGCAATAAAATAATGTCTAATTAGCATGTACGGCTGAGGTCATTTTAGCAAGCTCAAAAGTGAGCACTGATTGAACAAAAATCGAAATTCTTTCATCAAAGTGTACGCGATAAACGTGTCACTTGCACTTTCTTTCAGAACACACAGGAAGCAAGTCGTCGCGCACGAACTACAAGTAAGAAACTAAATTCGACTAGTTTTCTTTAAAATACATATTATCAGAAATTTTATACACATTTTTGTAGGAATGCCTAACTTGTGCTCAACACTACTTTTTGCTGGAGTGTGCTCCATTATCTTTGCGTCATGTGCGGCATACATTCAGCCCGGCGATTTGGAACTTCTTACCGAGCCAGGTACTAATTTACAAAAATGTGTCGTTATCTAAAACATGATTCAATTTGTACTTACATACTTACATGTCACATAATACACATACCAATTAATTTTTGAAGGATTCGAAGTTGCAACTCCAAAACCACTAGACCCAGGTGTTAACATGCAGCCTGTTCACAAGGAGCTCAAAGTGTTCAAACCAAAATCAAAATCAAACCCGGCGGAGGTCAAAGGTATATCTTGATCGCAAAACTCGCAAAGCAATGGACTCAATTCAAACGACCATCAATTTGTTATCATTTCACAGTTTATAAGGCACCCCTCCCCATCAAAACAAACTCGGTCATTTTGGACAATGACTACGGAAACGTATTTCTCGACAAGCAAACAAGTGGCATATCTCTGACAGACAAATGTAAATCTTTTGATATTGGATTGCTTTCTTTCTTTTTCATAAAAAAATTCATTGTGACTAGAGGTCGTCTTGTCTCCTTCATAGATAAGCCATGGGGAGCAGCTGCACTGCCAAAACTACCAAAAGACGTAATCATAGACAAGGTTGACGATGAGTTGTTTACAGTCGACGGAGAGATCCACTCATACGACCAAAAAACTCACCAAGACGGTCGGCAGTCTTTGCGTCCTGATAATAATATCTGTAAGAGCCTTCTACTTCACTATTTTGAATAATATTCAACACGAACGAAATCGACGTTTTTTGCTTTTGTCTTGATGACTCATGAAATGCTAACAAATTTGTCGGTTGTGACTTTGATGATCGCGTTTTCACAGCACTGGTGGCCAACGAAGTTCATTTCCCCGTACCTCACAGACGTCAGCGGAAGCGCCCACGACATGAAAGACCACGAGCCTATTATGTAGAGTAACCTGAATAATATCTTATTATGCTGACTCCATGTATCACTCCAGAAGTTTACATTAAGAAATGAAATTGTTGACAACAAAATTTTAAGTGCAGAGTATCAAGTGACACGGTGACTTCATTTGTGTTGAATTTGAATGCATTGTGCGCAGTATTTTCATTTCTTCACTCATAATATTGTACTCACTCATAAAGCATGTAGTTTTTCCAATATAAATAGTTCCAATTACTCTCAAAAGTCTCAGTCGTCCTCACTCCAGCTTGCAAATACGGAACGGACGCAATGTCCAAAGTACATTTTCCTGCTGGAAAGGACTACAAAAATGAATGACACCACGCAAGCCACGTAATCGTTTCGATGGCTGAATAATATCCTCAAACCTCGGGCGTATGCGTAAGCCTGCCTTTTAGTGTTCTTTCGTGTAAAATGTAATCCCGCCGTGTGCATGTGCACTCCACTCTCTCTCAAATAAAAGAAACATTCAGGAAAGACTAGCCTGGAAGAGCTTGTGCAAATAGAGTTGAGTTTGTCAGAGAGAGAGCATTATTCTTTTTTGAGGACAACACCAACTCGCTTCCTTCTTTGTACGACGCACTAACCCGTAGTTTACAGTCTTCATGACAAATCGTTGAGACTCGTGTAAAGAGAAAGGGAATTTTTGGAAATGTGCATTTCTTGTTGATAAACGGGAAAAGCTTTGTATTACATATGGTAATGAAGCGTGGAGCCAGCGAGCATGCGATAAGTATGGAAGAATGGAAATAAATGGCCTGTTGTGGAAAAACGTTGGAAAACAACAAAACATGAATGTTTAGGTATGTAAAATAGTTATCTGAAGCTCATCGCGAGTCGGTTTTATGAACATTACATAGTCTCCACATTTTAAAACTTTTGAAAACATGCCTTTTAGAATTACACTTTATTATTCTGTTTTTAGAAATCATAATACATTCCAGAGTGCTGAAAACAATTCTTAGAATAATGAACGAACTCGGTTTTGCGTTATTTATTAGTCTACATTCTTCATTTTGTCGCATCTTCACCAAACTTTGCATTTCAACTGCAAAATCTCAAGTAACCCCGAACACACAACGGAGTCACTATTGTCTACTGTTACGATTAATAGTGAGCTTTTGCAATTACCTTAATTAACCTCTCAAAAACCTATTTTTATGTTCAAATGCCATCAACTTACAACCACAAAAGCGTTGCGACTCGTGCTCGTGATTTTATAAATAGACTCTGCGTAACCCACGCATAACCAAAAGGCAAAGCCTTCTCCAACGTTGCGAACATTTTACCCCAGTCTCAATCCTTCCATCGTTGACGCTCTCGAAAAGATGCTGTGAATATGAGGAGCGCTTTTCTCTAGCTCACCATATCGTAAAAAACAGGATTCCTGGAAATACATCTGCCTCTGGAAGAGCTCGACTAGAAAAGAAAGGGGAGAAGGAAGAGAGAGAGTGTGGGATACGCTTAACAGCGTGCTTCTCACATAACACAAAAGTCGAAGATCTTCGTGTCGCCAACTGCTGTGTGTGCGGTAGGTACATGCTCCTTCACTTCGCGTAGAGGGGCATCATCATCTCGGTGAAAATGAGGAAAAGACTGCACTACAGAACCTCTCCACACTACTAACATGTACGGAGAGAAATCAGCGACTAAAAAGCGACGACGACTGCAACGGCAACACCGCTGCTGCTGCACTGCACAGTGCAAGTGCAACAAAGGGAGAGACGATGAGGGGAACTTGCGTCTTGAGGAACTATGTTCTTGGACACTTTGCCCCACCGGCTGACATGCATTTCCGCAACATTTCGTAGCCAGCGATTGTACTCGGAGAAACGCTTCTCCTCGCTGCTCACAAGGTAGGGAAGGGTTGCGTTGAGAGTAGGTTGGCTCTTTGGTTTCTTTAGGAGAGGGAAGCTTTACTGCTTTTTGCTTGTAATATAGAAGAAGGTAGTGTGTGGTGCGGGAGCGAGACCGAAATGTGAAGTCGTACAACATGTATACCTTATGTGACGTACAATGATTCTTGTAGCTTTTTGTATATGAGTGAGGAATTTGAGTTTGTTTCTCATGAAATAAAAGAGTGTGAACATTCATGACAAATCAAAAGAAATGTACTTGGCTAACACTGCGATAACGTTATCAAGTTATCATGCATAGCATTTATGAATTGTAGTAACTGTGATGCTTTTCTGCGTGTTAATGTAATGATTTTAGAACCAAAACAAGCCTTCAACTCAAACGAATGAATTCTTGCAAGTTGCAATCTGTTTATTGCTACATATAAATGTTGATTATTGAGGTGATTATAGACTAACGCTTATGCTTTGAATTGCGCCTTGCGATACTTGAGTGCAAAGGAGTTGCACAACAAAGTAACTATTATTGCTTTTAATAAAATCGAAATGTGATGCGCACCCTCGTAGAAAAGCACCCTAATGGAAGTTTTAGATGAAAATAAGCTGTGTATTAGGTTGCCAATTTTATATTGACACGCAAATGTCCAGAGCGCCCACGTGCGCCACACTTTTCTGCATTTGGAATTGACATGAAAAAGGAAAGAGGAGTTCATCAACGGACTAAACGAGTCTGGGTTCGATGGCATAAATCACCCCCGTTTTATTTCCGTGTCTGGAAAGCTGACTTTTATCTTTGGCATCGCTGTGGCACGCTAATTTAGAATCATGTTTTGTTGCATGTACCTAATTGTCACTTTCCCTTATGTAACGGAAGTGAAGCTCAAAAGTGTCCAGTGGTCATGCATGTTGCTTTTCTAAATGTTGGTGGAGTACGTTTATCTCCTGCAACTTTCCGAAATTCGGCGCAGTTTACATTGTGATTGCCTTCCAGTCACAGTGACAGATTTTTTTCTTGGTGATAGATTGTACAAAGTTGTAAGCATGGCGGTTGTTGACTCAAACGACAAATCTGATGATGAATTCGGGTTTCATCCTAATTATCTCATATCTTTCCCAGGCTTGTTGAGGGTACTCAATATTGTAAGAAATTACGAAACTGCTTCAGCTTCAGCAAGCACTTTTAGTATACTTTTTGGACCTATGGACCTAAGTTATTAATTCAGCATATCTAATTCTTCGTATGACAGGTTTTGGGTGCAACAATCTTAGGCCTGTGGATTCCCGGCTATGAGCACGACTACTTAAATCCAAACCAGGTGGTTAACTTTCGGGACTACTCAAAGAGGCATGGGGCCGGTGTCAAATCGGAGACATTGAACCAATTCGCGCTTGCGGTTATCTCCATTTGTCTCACTATTTCTTTGGGCCTACTCGTGGCTTTGGTTGTTGTTCCTCGAGCGTCCCTTGAATGGAATCGTTTGGTAATTGCATAATATAATGGTCATAATTTCCAACTTTCCATTTTTCATTAAAATATTATTTGAGTGTCAAAATTGGATTTGTTGTAGAATAAGGGAGTGCATATTGGTCTGTCCGTGTTTGAATTGATCGGCGCAGTTTGCGGATCGGTTGGGATCTGGTATTTCGAGGAGAATTGCTGCCGAGTGGACTTGGAGTGGAATGGTTTGGGGTTCAGGTACAAGCCAGCAATTCACGAGTATGGCTATCCACGTGCAAATATGCATTGCACCTGCTGGTTGACCAAGCGTGCGTCAGAAGCAGATAGGGAAACTTCATACACGACCTCACTCTGGGAACCTCAGTATTATCCAGATAATTACGCTGGGGAGGAGAACACCTTTGTGAGCTTTGCTGCGCATGACATTCACATCCACGTGGCAGCTGTGGTAAGTGCAATATGAGCCCAACTTTTGAGTTGTGACTGTGCTATTTATAATTAATATATAATCATTAGCATTCGTCAGCCGACAGTAATTTTTTTACCATTGTAACACTGCAGAAATGATTGCAAGATGTAATAATTCATATTTTCCTCAGATTCTCATGTTTCTCAACGTAGTCGTTTACGCCCTGGCCGGTGTGTTCTCCAGACCAAAACCATCAAATGCGACAACGCCCTTAGCATAAGTGCCTGTTGTAAGATTACATTAACAGTTGTAAGAACTAACTAACATATAGGTCATACAATGACCGTGGTTTTACAAGTTGTACATCAATGCTTTACTCATTCTTACATGAATACCAGCAATCAATCAATGCTGCA
>JAHZMW010000492.1:0-29481 GCA_027743745.1 Alloscopus bannaensis | reverse complement strand
AACGATTCCGGTTGTGCGAGAACAGCCGAAGAGGAGGGTAACAATAATGCATATATATACATATAGTGACCAACGCATTAGATTCAGATTCAAGCTTGACTAGAAGTGAGACCGATGTGATGCACGTTGACCGAGAACTATATGTCATGTGATGTGATGGAAAAGCAATGAATTTAATGATGCTCCCTAGCTGACACGCAACAAGTTCTACGCAACATGATCAGCAAGCTTTAAATCAACTCTGATGGGACAACATCAATACATTGTAGCAATCTGCAGTGTCATCATCATTTAAAATTGTAAAGAATGAACAGGAGAGTGATTGTCTACAAAAGCCAACATTTTTCTCTCCGAATCACATCAAATTTTGTCCTATTTCATTGCATAAACATACTCGCAAGAGAGAGAGAGAGATGTTGTTTTACGGATTTCATTATCCTCTCTGCTCTGCACGTCACTCTCTGTTGCAATTCCAGTCACTTTCAGAGTTCTTGTTCGCTGTTATCCTTAATTCCGCTCTGCATGAACCCAGGCAAGCGTGACATTTTTTTAAAACAAAAAAAAATCAAAAGAGCAGCAGAAATGTTTAAAATCATACGCTCTCTAACATGTCATGCATAGTATTAATCATCTCTGTACGAAAACGAACATATAGAAAGACGCTCTCTAGTAGATCCACTCATTTATGCAAGCTACATAATATGACGACAGGGCCTGTAGAAATGGTTGATGTGAATACCTCAAAAACTCACCGTGGCAAGGAAATGGAAAATAAAGATCATGCGAGCTTTAAATTCATGTAGACAATACAAAAGTACAAGAGCTGTGCTAGTCTTCTAAATTACATAATGTGCCAGGAAAAAAGTGTTGTAGGCTGCTGTTTTCAAATGTAAAGCAGCCTCTTTTGTCCTCTAAAAACAAGTGTATAAGCAAGAATAGCACAGGACAAAAAACGGGAAGGAAGATGACAATAAAAATGTTAGCTTTGGGTTTCTTTACGAGTCTCAAGAATGCTCAAAGTATATATACCCAAAAAGTACTCAAGAACTTTAGTATACTGCGCGTAATATACCTGTAAATAGTAAAACATCAATATATGACTGTTATTTTTTACTAACAAAAAATTCTCAAACGCTTTGATATATCTAGTACTTGTACCTCGTTGAACTATTATCTCCGCGTAAGAAAGCTACATACATACCTTGGTACACACATTTTATATGCCTAATGTCTTTTTTTTTGCTTTTTCATTCTTTTTGCTTGACCAACAAAACATCCCATTTCTTCCCCTTCCACTTTCTATGCGCCTGTCTTCTTCTTTGTCTTCGTTTATCTACGAGTTGGACTTGTTGGAATATTTTTGTTATCATTTCATTCTTTAGAGCAGAAAAATGCCATCATTTGTTCTTCTACAACTCTCTGGACCCTTTTTAATTGCATTAACATATTTTATATAAATAATACACATGTATACACACATACGTATTATGTGCTTACAATATGCTTTGTGCAATATGTGATATATAATACTTGAGCTCTCTGCTATGCATTCATCCTCCTATTATTTGACACAGGGCACTCCAACTTATGGAAATATTTTCATTTACATATAGATGAACACTCCGTACATTTAACAAATATAAGCTCGTGTGAGCATCATGTGTGTTTGACTGTAAACGATGGGATTTTTATTGTTTATTTACTTCTCTTCACTAGACAGTCTAGGAGAGTGACAGAGACGAATGTTGAAAACTGAATGTTGAGATAACTTGAAGTTGACGAAGCCAAGAATTTACCCAGATATAAAAATGAATGAATGATGTAATATAAAACCAAACGTAAAAAGACGCTTCATACAAAGTAGTAAAGTAAGGAAAATATTGTGCTTTGCTTCGGAGCAACCCTTGATTCCGGATTTCGACCTCTCATCATGATGATCATCAGTATTTTTGGAAATTCACTCATACATTTTATACGAAGATGAACTTTCCTTTCTTACGCCAACATCACCACAGCACAAAATTGACTGTGGTGTCATCCACCACAAAGATACCTCATCATCGTGATATCATCTGCATCTTTTCTCATCAATCAGCTACAGCCCTTTGCGAACAACGACCAAAAAAATCTACATTCTGCATCTGGTGTGTTTGAGGTTGGAATTGAAAGTGATAAACACAAAGGATTAAAGACAGTGTCAGCAACAGGCCTTTGCAGATGCGGATAGACAGATCTTTCTGTGAAATCTTATGTAAAATAGGCAAGCATAAATTAGACTCACCACGCCACCATTGACGGTCTGTTGTCTCTTTCCTGACACCAAAACAGGATGAGAGTTTGAGAGACAGGGACAGAAATAAAAGATAGAGAGAGATCGTTGAATCCTTGAATGCCTCCAAAATACTTAACGAACAAGCGTTTGGCATCTCCAGCAGAGGAGCAAAGAGAATAGAGATTACTACTTCAGTCTCAATAATATCAAAACATGATCCCGATTGATACGTGATACTTCCTTCATTCACAAAGAGCGATTTAAGCTCTTTGGGCAAACATCCTCTGATTGCGTGTTGCTCTCACAGATACCTCCGGTGCTACCACCAACAGCATTGCATCTTCACCTACACACTCGAATACTATACCTACCACAGCTCTGCTGTCAAAAAGTATATATATATAGTAAAACTATATAGTTTTACCAAAGGTGCGGAAGTTTTCTTGTTACATAGCAGACAAAGCAATCTTTACCGGAGTTGATATAATCCTCCATTCTCAGGATTATTTGAAACGCACACGTTCCCGAGAGTGCTTAACATCATGCGATGCGAAGCACACTAAGATGGAAAATAAATGCTGTGTGTGTGTATTTTTAAAGAAAGAAAGAAATTCTTAATCCGAAGCAACGGCCAAGACTAACACATCTCCACGCAGCGTCTTTGTCATAATCTTTAATTTCAACGGAACTACTACCTCTCGACACAACAGTGTCAAACTTGCTTTAGCTGCTTTCGAAATCTTTCTCTTCCTCTCCTCGTACTCGCTTTCCTTGTGTAAGCCATGAAAGTTGCTATATAATCAATATAATATGCACTGTAAACATTAATTTTCCACTCCAGTGCTTCGCCGTACTCGTATATTACACAAACAGTTGAGTATGTGCCTGTATGCATTTAGATCGGCCGGAAAACTTTTCCCTTTGTGATCTTGCTCACTGACTCGCATTTCCTCCACTTCAAAAACTATGCTTGAGGATGAGTGATGTGATGAGGCACATTTCAAAACTCTTTTTATCCTTGTCTCCACTCAATCGCCGTGGCTTATTTTAAGACACTAATAAACGTCCGCATCATTATATATCAATCAACAATCGTGTACAATATGATTCCCCTCTTGAGTTAAAGACTTTTTACACATCACGATCACCACTACAAAATATGTATATACCCATGCCTCATTTTACACTAGTCGTGAAAGAAGGAATCAACCACATCGTAGCACTTGCCGGATTCTCTTGTTGTCTGTCAATGTCAAGTACCTTTATTACAGAGCTCCTCTTGTAAACCACAACCGCACGGTTGTCATTTCTGATTTTACCAATAAGACCCTCGAACATAGGAAAGGAATAAGACACAACTTATTACAGACGTAACGTGTGCACTTAAATCGTTAGTTGGTAGGTGTTCTCGGTATGTGCGTACACCTTAAAACCAAGTGCAAGAACATGAGCGAAAAATGACGATGACATGACAAGTTAACGATGATCGTAATGCCTGTCTATGCTCCACGAAGATAGTGGGGAAGACGAAGAGAAGATTTCATGAATTTTAATTCTCTCACTTTAAAGTTGTCTGCAGTGGAAATGCGTCTGAACACAAAATGCACGTACAAAGGAAACCTCTCCGTTTGTTCTCAAACAACAAAGTAGAAACAGCACGCAGCTATTTGATTGTCCACCCGTTGCTTGTACTGTGGCGCAACATTATACGCGACTCAATTCCATTCACTAAAAGGAACTGTCAGCATCTTCATGCGTACACAATGCGATACATAAACATATCATCTCATTCTTCGCCTTTCCTGTGAAGGACACTCGGGGGAGGAAAATGATATAAACCGCAACAAAGCGGGAGAGGGGGTGGAAATTTTTCTTGAAAGACGAACGTAATTTAAGCAGACATAGGACAATCATCCAGTCATTGTAACAAAAACAAAACGCATAATATCCGTGCATATGTGTAGTGTGGTGGATTTTAACCGGACCTTGTATGAAATGAGTAAACAAACAGTATGGAATTAAAGAGATCCTTCGTGGCTTTTGTGTGATATTATGTTACGCTTCAAATCTTTCTCTTTTCCTCGGCATTCTCCTTGCTGCGGTCGTCGCGTTATTTTTCAGCTCAAGAAAAAGAGAAGCAATTTGAGAAACAACCTCATGAACAGTCACATAACAAACTTGCCTCTCTTTCTCTCTTGAAAAAAAATTAGCAATCAAAATCAAGGCAAGAATAAAATAATAAATCCGAGTGAACGTTAGGTGATATGTAGAGGAAAAGGCACAACCACAACCTTGAGACAACGACCGGGTTCTTTGCTCTTCAAAAGAAAATGAGACAAAGATCAGTGAGAGAGAAAGAAAGAAAGAGGCGATGAATGATGAGATAACGTTTGGACTCACAAATATTTAAAAAGCTCGGTATATCATGTTCTCTTGCAAAAAACCTACATAATGCGTGGTGTGGAACACACATCACTCTCGAAAAATCCTGTGGGTTGATCACATACTATAGTCTAATACGTTGTAAATTGTATATAATGATGATGATATACGGCATTAGTTAAGTAATGTAACTCATGTTCATGTCAAAAAGCCGTAATAATAATGACCACCACGAAGGGGGAAGGCGATATACCTATGTCAAGATGAATGTCATGCCATTCAGGACATTCTATGTCAAAGTGAAATGATGCCTGCCTTCTCAAAAAGTGTACCGTAAAAAGTTCAGAGACAGCCTTTCCTTCTTTCAATGTAATTTACTTAAAGCAACTGATTTTTTTCTGTTGCAAGAGTTTTATACGCTAAAAAAGCTAACATCAATTACTTTTTAGCACAGCCAACGTGAGGAAAATCGAGTGCTTTTCTACTACAATGCTTCTCACTAACCACGAGTGGACGATAAGAAAAAAATACAAAAGCAGCAGCAGCTTGTGCCATGTACTGGTGATATTACAATGATGAGTAATAATAAGCAATGCATAAAACGGTCAAAGGATGGCTGTTTGTTGTTCAACCTCAGGTAACAAACGATGATGGTAATGTGGTGGAAGATGATGCTTTCGTGGTAAACGCTGTAAAACTCTACGAATGAGATGACAAGAAAAAGGCGAAGAATGAATTTTCCCCCGTCTAGCTGTACTATATAAGGTATCCGTTTTCCGTATTTGAGACTTTTTATTACACACCGTTCCTCGCCTTGCCATTAAAAGCACAGTCGTCTCTCTCTCCATTATTATTATTATGCCAATATGCCTATTACCACTATTAATTCCATGTTAACTCCATCCACTCCCTCAACAAAAACATTTTTGGCATGCGAATAATGTGTGTGTACTTCAGAGGAATGCGGCATTAAATAGAAAAGGTGTGTGTATGTGTGTATGAATACACATGACTTGCCACTTTCGCCTTGACTCCATCATCGCCTAGCTATGCTAGCGACTTGGATTGCGGATGTATGGCAAATCAAATTCATGACGACGAAGAGGACATTATATACATGTACAAAATTGTTTAACATAAGACAGCAAAATATTCCACTCTGTGAGAGACAAATGTACAAACAATAAATAGACTTCGACTAAAAAGCATTTTTTCTCTCGTTTTTGCATGCAACCAAATTAAGCAAAGCAAGCATAACCCAGCTGGGAGACGCCACTTCGCCAAACCACCATGTAAATTTGAGAAACAAGGAGACAGAAGAAACAAGGACAAGCCACTCAAAAAATCTGTGCTTTTTGTAATCAACATTGTGGTGGAGTCACAAAACGTGTAAAAATAAATCAAGCCATAGTTTTTCATTCATTAACGTGAAAGAAAACAGGGGGCCTATGGGGGTAAGTTGTGTTGTTTTTTACTGACTCAACCATTACGAACGTATTATGTAACTTGAAAGAATTCACAAAAATGGGAAATGCTAAATAACGCGTCACAAAAAAAGTTTTGCTTGACAATCACAATTACCACAAATACAAAATCTCGTTCCATATTATGTAGGTAATACATTATTGTTATAGTACAGGGAGCCCATGTCCTCCTGTAATTAGAGCGAAATATGACATGGGGTATACACTCCAAATTAACCTGATTTAACTGAGCTGTAAGCTAAGCATCAGCCTTTTACCAAGCAACCTTCGCATCTGGATCAATATCTCAGTCTCTTTTCGACGGAAAACAACTCACATTCGCTTTATGTCATCCTAGTTCCCACCTAGATGCATATCCGACGGCTTTCTAGATGTGAAAATCAAGGTGCAAGTAGTACTATAGTAAGAATACAAAAGATGAAAAATAAGCTGCAAATTTTATGCAACAAATGTATGTGGATTGACAAGATTCAGTTATACTACAAACTGTGAATTAGCTGAAACATTACATACATTGAGCTGTTGCTGCAACTAGCATTCAATTCAATTGCTAAATATTCTAATTCAACACTGTTTCAAACCGGAAACAATCAACACTTTCTTCATTTCAACAACTATGACGGTTAGCAATAATATAAAAATGAGTTGAGTATATCACACTGCTGTGATTAAAATTTTCTCATTCGAATTGTACTGTTTATAATCGCGAACCTTCAGCATACTAATAAGATAAAGCTACACGAATGGAGCTGCTATTCAAAAGTGACTTGCCACACTTTGACTTTTAGAACTGAACAAATATCTACGGATTTTCCAATCAGACTGGAATATTAATACTTACGCATACACCTAATATTGTTATAAAATCCTTGCATTGCTCCGTCTAGGCAAAACAGGAAGAGGCGATTATTTTTGCATTGTCAATGTACACTCTATATAGCAAGTAAAATATCATCTACGCCAAGTGGATGTGCATAAAATATATTAGTAAGTCTTCCATTCACGTCATAAAACAACAACACACAGTCGTAGTGAAAATACAAGCAGTAAAATAACAAAAATAGACATATTTTTAACTTCACTCTTCATTCCTTGTCTGCCATTGGAATTTTGTTGGTGAAACCATAACTTCATTTTTCAACTCTTGAACTCCTGCTACTGCAGTGGTAGGCAAAAAAACAAGCGAAAACGAGCCGCACCGGATATGACGTTTTTTCAGAGAGCGAACATTTTTTCCGCTCACTGCATCACTGTTACTGAACGCATTTACGTACATATTAATGGACGCAATATTTTACATTTTTTATAACTCAGGCTTCTGAACTCGTTGCACATTATTGTGGCATGTTGCAGTAAGTAAAACCTGTACTGTTTCTAAAACACATCACCTGGTTCTCTGCTTGCTATGAAAGAATAAGTTGCTGATATTCATGTTCCGCCATTTAAAACAGTTCACATTGGAATTTAAAGCTTTCGTTTTTCCTATAAATATTATTTTGTTCCTCACGTGGTGAGATAAGAGAAGAAAGAGCAGACGTACTAGATGTTTAAAAATAATGTTTTTATCAGTATGACTTCCACTTTTGCTTTCCTGTCTACGCTAAAACATTCAGCGAGTCATAATTGTACGCAGTATGTAAATATGTGTGTATATGGTCGCGACTTGGCTAAAATTTGAAACTGTCGCAACGCCCTTAATAATCGAAACGCAAGAAATGTCAGCACACTCCTCGATTACCTCAACAGCTTGAGAAGCTTGGTTGAACCCATTTTTCCTTATATCTGATTCATTGGAAACGAGTTCATTTCATCACTTTTCCTATTGCTCATACGTGTTTTTCTTCCTTTACTCATTTTATACTAAAAACGTTTTCAATTTTGCCTACGTCGATATAATGAACGAAACTGTGGCTTACAACATAAACTAACCATTTTTTAATCATATGGGGGAGGTTGAAAATCGCACATGTGCATATCTTCATCAGTAAATCTCGGAATGAGTTTCGAAACCTTTCTGTAATTTACTTCCTGCTTTTATTTTCTCTTTGCATAATATATGTGGAAATGGAAATCACATCATCACATAAATCACACGAATGAAACAGTGATAAGGTGTTTCATATAAAAATAATAAACTCTACATGGGTATGATGATGACATTGCGCTTTGCCTCCCGCAATACACTGTAGTTGTAGTCAGACAGGATGCACCTCTCACATGTACCCACAGATTGCTAGGATAATACTTTAGGCATTAGTTTGCTTGGAACTGAATGAGTAAGTATGGAAAACCTTTCTTGGAAACAATCTCCTTATTACATGACTCCTGCCGGTGGACTATTGCTTTCGCATGTTCGAGTAGTTATCTCTTCCCACTACATGATGGTACAACTCGTGTCAGACTCACAGGAAGTAACTGCCATTCTGTCACAGTATTTTTATGAATCAGTCCGTACAGTTCATCGGGTCATAATGTTGTGCCAGACAGCTGCTGTCATGAAATATGCTAAATTATTAAGAAGACGATGACGAAATTAATAGTCTGCGCAGCGGTCGACCGACTTGAATAGGCAGGCGGGCAAGGAAAATCTTGACAATGCATGCAAGAAATGAAGTGTGTAGC
Source organism: Alloscopus bannaensis (assembly GCA_027743745.1). Lineage (NCBI taxonomy): Eukaryota > Metazoa > Arthropoda > Collembola > Entomobryomorpha > Entomobryidae > Alloscopus > Alloscopus bannaensis. The sequence continues at coordinate 20,721 of JAHZMW010000492.1, read as the reverse complement.
TGTTCTGTACAATGAGCAAATCAGAGTTTCACACATTACAGACAGGCGAATACACTAGTGAGACGAGCTAAGAAAGCGGAATGAGAAGAAGGAGAGGAATTTGTCAGGTATTCAATAAACATTGATTAAAGAATATCGGCGAACTTGTACTTATGCTCTCATCCTCACACCCCCTGGGAAAGAGGCAGGTATTTACAGCACATTTGTGAAGGAAATGGCTCGTAAAAGATTGTGCGAGCAGGGTCGGTCTACTCAAGGATGAGTTCAATCGTTTCAATACTACAATGAGTTGTTGGAGATGAGTTCGCTATATTCATCATACAGTCAACACCCTTGGAATTGCATCAAATTGGAAGACAGAGCTCACGGAAATGAGGTATCTTCATGTAATGGGAATTATTCAGTGTAGCGAGATTTTCACCTTCTTCAATTTTTGACGATTTTTGACATGCTTTCAACTATGATCAGAAATCAGAGAGTCAACTTTTGTTGGAGTACACAAATCACACAAAGATGCTCACATATTTTCTACGACATCAGCGTTATTAGTACTGCTTAAAAACAGTTTGTATTGAGAATTGAGAATAGTTTGCACGACTTTTGGAGTCAACTTTCGACCTTTCTGACACTCCATAACATAACACTTTTTCAACTTCGACTAGATCATCCTCATGATTTTGCACTTGAAATCACCGTAATTAGACGAAGAACGTTATTTACACTGACATTTTACAACGGTAATTTACCTGGGCTCGTATTATGTAAGGCGTCAGTTGAGGTTATGAGTGGTTGTGGTTCATTTCTAACATTTCAGTAAGACGATATATTATGTATAACGAGTCGAGTTGATACCTTTCTGACTGTCTGTCTGTATACATGCCTGCAATTACATGACGGATATCTTCTGGCTCTACACACAAGTCATTTGCAACATCTTTTAAAGTGGAAAAACGGAACTTAAAAATAATATCTAGGTGTACACTTCTTCACCTCTCACCTTCCGCTCGACAGTAACCAGATTCAGAACCCCAGCAATTGTTGTTGTCAGCTATCCATAAAACTCCATTGGGGTAAATTTATTTTCTGCAATTACCTGTTTTGTTTCTTGTCGTCCATTGTATTGCTACATGTAATTACATGGATTTCACATTGGTCATATTCCTTTCCTCAACACGTCTTCTTGTGTGTCTCTGTGCTCGTGTCAATCTTTTCCATTTTATTTTACTGAATGACATGCGCATGTAGACTACCCACCCCACAACAATCTCGTTCCGACAAGTATTTTCACAAAAGAAGACCACAAAACATTGTACACGATATTGTACCACTTGTGATTGTGGAACGATGGATTGGCTATGCATACTATTGTATACTACTGAGCCCATTCTGCAAAATTCATAAAAATAAAGGGAAAATCCGGGTTTCGCCACGGATGCGCTTTGCAGGCCTACATTATGTGCCCTATGTTATTACAGTACACTCTGCACTATTTTTAATGTCGAACATTGTCTCATTCGAATCTTAAAGTCGTAGTCTCGTCACCATCATCCGAATCGTTCTCTTCGCCATTACTGAGTATTGTTTATGCTTTCCTCTTTCACCACTCTTTAATAGCCTAGCATTTTGAGTTTAATTCATTCCTCAAAACTATAAATCAACTGCATTTTGCCAGGAAAAGAAGCTGCATTACTTCATGGGAACCTGGTGTGCCATGTACGGTAATTAACGTGATTAAAGCCATGCTAGTTTACCATGGATTATATTTCACATTCTTAACGTTCTCTCTCTACGAGATGATTTGAAACTCGCCTGATTTGCAAGGAAGCTTGTCATTATACTACTAAATAATGACGATGACTTGTTGATGATCATCATCATAACAATGAACGCATATCCTCATGCATAAGTAAATACGAACAATAATGTATACCTATATACACATTAAATATGTGTATAAGATAGATGTTTCGAGATTTTATGTAGAGCTAGATCTGCATAATATCCTGTATAACTTTAAACAAGATTCATTTTCTCGCACTTTTCATAATCCTGATGAAGAGATATTATATACTGCAGTCACACTAGTTCTGATTCATAACTTTTAGGTAATCTTGTCGTAATCGCACAGCACTATATGCCGTCCTTCCATTTTCTATGTATGTGAATACGTATCATTCCTGTAGCTAACAGTAGTTTCCCATGTTTGAAATTAAAATTTTCTTATCAGCTCGTCCTTCCCCGTCCTATCTAGAATTTTACGCGTCTTCCATAACTCCTGTTTTATGGGCTTGATAGAGCCAGCGTGTCACCATGTCACAAGACCTGTCTTCTTTTTTATTAATGCTTCAACCCATCTTGAAGAAGTGGTTAAAAAAGAGAATGACATTTTCCTCCCCCTCTGTGCTCTATAGTTGCAATAAAGTAATCACAATGTTTATAACAATAAACCTTTCAGCACAGAAAAAATATGCTGTTTTATGAGCATATGTAAACTCCTGCCCACGATACCCATCTTATTTACACGCATGTGTACATACAAACACATTCATTTGTACGCCCGAACGTCCGTGACAATTTAAACACCTACATTCATTCATGGTTAATTACACAATTACGCTTTTCAAATCATCTGACGTGCATACATTTACTATTCCTTTAGATCTCACGTTCAACGCGGTGTGGTGAGAAAGCAACAAAGTTATTAACTCGGCAAATGATAGCAGCAGAAATCTACGAGCATTAAGTATGTTTAGTATTCTTTGTGTATATACATACACCATTTCACTACGCCTAAAAAACTTTATCATACATATTTCATTGTTATCAAATAACCCGTAGACAGAGTGACATGGTTCCTTTTTATCTTCTTTAATTTCCCTTAATCAACATTCAACAATGATCACTCCAACTCTGAACAAACCTTTAAAAAGTCCTCCCGTAATTTCAAACATTCTTTAATTATTTTCAAGCACCAGATAAGCTCACGAATGCTCACATCATTTCATTCATTAGGCCGCGTGGACCGTAAACGGACACTGTTTGTGTCAAGTGAACATGACGATTTTCTTGGTTCTGCTCGCTCATACAGACGAACGTCGGTTGTAATCGTACGAACACTTTTTTACTGTCTAGTTAGTCAACGCGTAACATTATGGATTCAATAACGCTTTTCCGAGATAACAATGCTTATTCGAAGGAAAGCATCATCACAATACAAGGCGAGGTGACCTTTCAATGCTACGAAATCCTAAATAGGATGAAAGCAAACGAAATGCCCTTTTTATCAGCAAACACCTACCATACAAGATGCATGTGTAGCATTTCAAGTACCAATAAGACTATCAACTTGGTGATTACTCTATTAAATGTGTCTCCGCAGCCATGCCTGCCTCAAACTGGCGAGGAATGAGATAAGGTAAAAATTCCCTAGTGTAAAACTATCCACGTCCCTGAGCTGAGCCGACGGATATGGTGACTTGCATGAATTGCCTCTTTTGTCTCCTCCTGAGTGTGCATCGTCGTGTGTGAGTAGTATAGGTAGAAAAGACCTACGAGCTCAAGTTTTACACGCACTTTGCAGCCACACTTCTCTCTGTTGTGGAATGAGTAAATGCTCATCATTATGATGAGCCCTTGGACTAGGACGATGTATTGTTAAGGGTCGCTGAGTAAGTCAATTCATAAAGCGAGACTTTAAACTCTATGAAGTCTGAAAACTGTACCTGTTTCTCTGAGGAAAAACAGGCTTGACCGACTGTCTTGCACACGGCACAGACTCGTCGATGTCGTCAACAACGATTTTCAATGGGAAAATAAATGCTTTTTTGATCATTTCACCTATAGTGGAAGGCATTGTAAACAGTTAGCAGACCTTAAAAATAATTATTCATCTCGGTTAGATCCCCTCTGTCATTCCCATCTTGCAGATGTATTGTGCAGCCCTGCACTTTTTGGTTGACTTGACTAATGTAACGAAGCAAAATGCAATTTCAAAAGAAAACCCAGAAAAGTTATACTAGGTGCATCCTGCGTAGTAGGTCCTCTCCTCACATTATTAAACGAATGTAAAACGCGCATTTTCCTTATTGTTAAGCGGACAAAAGACGACTCGTCGACATGTTTGGAGAAAAAGGTTGAACGATATAGGAATACGATACACAATATAAAGCTTGTATCTGCATATTATATATGTATGTATATATGCCAAAGAATACCATATATTAACGATAATATGTATAGAGTAGAGGAAAATATGCGGCGAAATCCGACGAAACTCAGAAATGTAGGACACAAAAACAGACTTCTCGAGACTCTTGCGGTATTCAACAAGCACGTAAATAATGTCTTTTGGGTATTTACCTTAATTTACGTTCGAGTAGGGAACACCGATGAGCAGGGTAGAGCAGACAATCCACAACTCCTGTTGTCCTGCTTAATAATAATATTTGAGTGAGCAGGCACAAAACACTTTTCCTCGAAAGGTCTTCTGCGGATGAAAGAATGAATGAAACTTGTGTGGTGTGCGCACGAATATTCCCCGTGTTGACCAAAATGTGATTCCTGGAAGTGACGCTTTCATCAGCTTCTGTACAAAAAATAAAATGGGTAAGTATTGAGTATAAAGAGATTAGAGTCCATTATAAATAGCAATGCTATAAACTCAAACAACACTACGATTTAATACCAGATTTTCTCCACATTGTCACTAAATGTCTACCGCAACGATTTAGGCAAAAACCGTGATTAGCTTCGTGTTTAATAAATGCAGTCAAGGTTTAATATAATATTATTTAGGCCTCCACTGCGCAGAAATTAATCACAGATTAGAGAGTAATACAGATCTGACGTAAACCATTATTGTCGCAGTAGTTTTGTTATGAGTCAACGAATGACGCGTATCATTCATTGAAAGATACACGAAACTACATAGCATTACTGGATACGGAGCAAGTACAAATGCATGGTCCAACGTGATAACCCACTTTTCCTGGAACTTTACGAGTGTTTTTAACTATGCTTATCAGAACAACTGCGACTATGTATTTCAATTGCATGAGCTTCCGCTCGTTGTATGTATTTCCTTACCAATGAATTTCAGCGACACGACAAAACAACCTCACCGCCACAGCACTTCCACTTCAGAAGATACACACAGGATATTATTTCTAATTCTCTTTTCTCGGCTTGAGCTTTCTCGCACTGATTTCTTATTATTCCTTCACGTAGTGCAAACTCTAACAACGCAAATCTGAATGTTCTTTGTGCAAACTCCTCTTCCACCAATTACACCAATGTCTACGAGTACGCGTTTTTTCCTAATTCAGCTTTTCCCATTAATCATCCTCGCCGTATCTTCGTTCACCTGAGGCATCACCAAAAATATTTCTTTTTCATTTGAAAACCATGCCACAAAAAGGTGATGGAATGGATAGAGTACACAAAATACACACACAAAAGGGTCCCATTTCAGAGAGAGGATGAAGAAACACACGATGCGTGCAAACACGAGATAGCCACGAACCACCACAAAACTGTAATACTCTTCTTTTGACTGCTCATCTATCTCAGTAAACAAATACTGTTTTACATTTCATATCAGTAAGCATCCTTTATGCTATTAAGTTATACATACAAACACAAATTGCATATTTTCCATGCAATTGTGTTTTTACGATTTTTAGTTCAACTTTGTTAGGAGATACAATTTATGTAAAAAATAAATAAATCCTCTCAGAATAACACACAGCAACACAAGAGAGCACTGCACCGCTCCATAAAACAGTGTGTGATATATATTTATTCTAAAACCGCATGAAAATGAGTGAATGCTAGCCTGATTTTTGCAGGGAGCCAGCCGTATTGCTCTTTTAATTCACTTTACAGCGACACACAGTATGTTATTGTGATGATGATTGGAAGGTGCTGATTTGGTATGGATGTGTGATTCGATGAGACACAAACAAATGTGGAAATATAAAACACCTACACACTAATAAATGTAGAAGACGAGAGAGAGGGTACAAACAATAATTCATCAAAGCTGCACACTCACATATCCTAGCCCAATCCCAGTCTACACTCTTCTGATTCTCTGACAGATGCTACCACCACTTTTTTCTCTCCTGTTTTTACAGCTTCGTTGTGTGTGTACTCCTACTTTGTTGGATATGTACGTATGAAATAAGACGTTGTTGGTAGTCTCATTGCTCAATGTGAACAGGAGAAGCTTATAAACTCCGTGCACTCATTCACACACCGACATGCATTATGATACGTACGTGTGTGCCTGCATATTAGATACGATGATCGTGGGATTCCGAATAATGTAAGTACATAAATCTGTTTATATGCACTTTTAGTAATGATGAGTAACTTTTTTCTGGTTTCCCCATTCACATTCACAAAGCTCTAACTTTATATTTCTCATTGTACATAAGTGGTCGCACAGTTGTGCGTACAGTTCATTGTGAACGATACATTCCTTATAGCAAAAATGTAAATATATACATCAGAATTATACTACAATTTCTAACAGATCAACAGATCATCCCACACACAAACTGTAGTAACCGTATTTACAAGCTAGCAGATGTTGACTTTTTCATGTTTCATAAGCGCACAACACAAAATGCATATTTATCATCATCAAGCTCATCATAAAATGATCAAGAGTGGAAGCAGACAAACCGCATACGAACTGCTCCAACGGTGGTGGTCACCACATGCTAACCACTTCATCATTTCATATCGCATCCTGCACTATTAGAATCTGATACTAATTAGTGATCATGCAGCTACTTCACTTTGTTGTCGTCACATGTTTTAGTACAAACCTGCGTGCAGGCTGTGGTATCATGCAAACAACTGTACGTAATATAACTTTGCGTAGTTATACGTATTCTTTTTTACATGACACAATACGTTTTCGCATGCAGTCATCAAACCGCCAAAAAAAGTTGCATACCAAAACAGGCAAAATATATCCCATAATACACCCGCAGGGAAATTTTCCCCACAGATTTCTGATCATCAAGTCGCAAAATCATCAAAAAGATCATTTTTTAATGTTGGCCTCTAATATTTCACTCATACTACATTTTCGTCTCCTCGGCTCTTCCTACGCAGATGGAGATTCTAACTTGCTCAATGAACGCAATTGTTTCGTTCATTTGTAATTTGTGGCATAGAATTCCAATCAACAGTTCTACCTTATTATCAATTTTGCTAACCCAAAAAACGAACCTTCATTAATCACCTCAGCATCAGTTGAACTGGGGCTTTTGTTAGCAAAGGAAAAATGCGATTCATGGAGTTGTTAAAAAGTGCTACAGGCACATTGTTATTACTCCTTATTGTTAACAAACTCGCCGCGGCGCGCACACAACCTCACTAACTATCAGATATCCATTCTTTCTGTCATTCACTTGATGAGCACGCGTCAAAAAATCCTATGAAAAGGTTTCATTTCTTGCAATCTTCAAAATATACTTTTTTACGCAATGTCAAACAAGAGCAGAGCACGTAATCTAAACGGTACAAGATAACATGGGTACTGGCACGTAACGAAAAACTTTCAATGCACAAGGATTGCTCTTGGTTGGTTTCATCGAGTAATTAATGTGAGTGCGCATAAACGAAGGCCGGCCCACAGTCGCTAAATACAGTAACATACAAAGTTGGTAGGTATTTATGGAAGCCTTATTGTGATCCGTAAAAATCTGATGAGAATGTTGCACTTCCCACAGCCGCAACAAAGATAATTATTGTATTTCACAACAATTATCATCCGAGACGACTCTCGTATCCCCATAAGCGAATTGCCCAAGTTCCAATTGCACAATAATATGCACAAGGGGTAATATATTATGTCGAGTCCATCTCTAGAAACTTATAACGAAGACTTATTAAAACTGAAACAATGAGTTAAAACACCTCCTCAGACAAGTTGCGATGACTGATGCCATCACTGTCCTTTTTTAATGTTTGTATATATGCATATTATTATTACATGCGCTTTCACATGTTGCCATTGCATGATGGAAAGGCCTTTTTCTCAAAGCTCAGCAAATCCTCCCTCCATTTTCTGAACTTGCTTGACAGTTTTCACGTAATAAATGTTGACAGAAGTACCGTGCGTGCATGTAATCACTCGAAATAATGACATGCTGATTTAAGCATGAGAAAAAATGTAAACAACAACTTACAAATCCTAAGAGAGTATAACTGCAAATCGTAGGCAGACTTAACGATGAATGTATTATCATCTTGAAGTGCGATCATGTAATTTTAAGCACAGGAAAAACTGTCCATCCATGCAGTAACGCACATTTGTGATACGTGCGTTATCAAGGGTGTAACATTCCATGCAACCTGCTCGTGAAGAAAAAAGACCATTATTCATCCCTTTTTCTGTGGGAGTTAACCCGCATTTCCATATTGATATGGTGGTGGCTCATTACACGATCATGTAATTTTAAGCACAGGAAAAACTGTCCATCCATGCAGTAACGCACATTTGTGATACGTGCGTTATCAAGGGTGTAACAAGATGCAAAGCTGTAAAAACAGCGTAACCAAACAATTCTGTGTGCATCTTTACAACGAACTTTGAGGCTTAGTGAGAATGCTAATATATTCTCGCGAATTTGTTAACAACAGAAAGTTAACGATCACGCATAAATGAGAGACAAAATGCAGTTTTAAACTCACGTTTGTCGTCGTCTTCCTCAATTCCATGCAACCTGCTCGTGAAGAAAAAAGACCATTATTCATCCCTTTTTCTGTGGGAGTTAACCCGCATTTCCATATTGATATGGTGGTGGCTCATTACATAAAGAAGTGAGGAAAATTGAGCCTCTAAAGGGACTTCACAGACAGTGATTATTTGTTGGGCANATTGATATGGTGGTGGCTCATTACATAAAGAAGTGAGGAAAATTGAGCCTCTAAAGGGACTTCACAGACAGTGATTATTTGTTGGGCAAAATAATAAGGTTCAACGTAACATCAACACCAATTTAGCAAAAATTAACAACGACCATGATATATTTGTTGTGCGTACATGTTGGCCGTTGGCTGCAGCAGATGTGGACAAGAAAATTACATACAATTTGAGAAAACAATGGAGCTTTACGGCATTTCGTAACTGCGTATCGTACACCACCAGCTCACGATGGAATCTCTGCGCTCTGTTTTAAAAGTTCATTGCTAAATTGCATCAGAGGGTTCATGGCTTCCCTTTTGCATATTATTTGTGAGTGAGTAGGGACAAAATGTACATGTACTATGGTGTTGTACACACGCTGATTTTTATTGTAAGAATGTGTAACAAATCTTGGCAAGAATAGTAAAACCGCCATTTAAGTTCATGTACATGACCACTCAAGTAACAATGGAGTATTTGGAACGGATGAAGCTCAGAAAAATGAAGCTTGCGAAAGGAGTACAGAAATGAAATTGACTTCAAGTCTACTAAACACACGATGACATGACAAAAATCGAAGAAGGGGAAAATGCGTGGGTAATATTTGTTTGAGCATAATAATTTCTTCACATTTTTTTAAGAAGCAGAACCTCATCATGAAACGCTCATCGTTCATGCTCGGTATGGATGTCAAATGAGCTTCTCATTCGCCTCGTCAACCAAACCTTCCTTCGCGTATTAAGCTTTGAATGTTGGATTGCCGTTGTATGTACGTATGTGTGTTGTGCTGTATCATCACTGTCTCATCATCAAATCTCAAACGTACAAAAAACCTTGTTACTACTACGGCAGACGAATATGAGATAAAGGCAATACCAACAAACTTTTTAAAAATGCAGCGGTCCCGTCGAACTCGACCTGTCCATTTACTCACAGTAAGGAAGTTTATAGTCTGTATTCGCAAGTTAATTATTGCAAGTGCCTATGCATACGATTTTCGTATTTGGTCTAATCGTAAGAATGGATCAACCACGTGGCTTGTACTTTCAGGATAGAAAATTTAAATAGAATCGACTTAATTGAAAGCTTGAAGGACAATTACGCGTGCGCCTGTTTGTGCATCCAAATGTTCTACAACTTCATGAATTCGAATCAGATTCCAAACAATTAACGCTAGGTGGTACAGATCTACTGTATGTGACTTTTAAAAAGGACGGTGACGAGTTTTTTCAATATATATACTACATTCTAATGTCAAAACATTTCCTATCTATGTACACTTTTCGGGAAAACGTTTTTTTTTTTCATTTCCTCCGTTCATAACCAAAATATGCATTGGTTTTCGTTGAAAATTCGCTTCCTTGTGACAATACAACGCGTTTATTGTTGTGAGGACTTAGTAGGCGTAGTTATATATAGCCCAATGTACTACAAAATAATGGGGAACGTTTGTGAAAGACGCTTTAAAAACCTCCCTGATAATAATTTCATACGATGTTGGAACACAGAGAGTATCACACCCAAATTCAAATTTACTGGAGTATCCTCGTTAGTCTCATCTCCAGACGAATCTCACTCTCCACAAGATATAGGAGAGAGCAATGAAAAACGTAGGTTGCTGTATCCATTTCAAAACGTAGCTAGATTTCGATGAGCTGAGGCCGCATTTACATTTTTCACTGGCTCAATTCAAAGGCACAATGACCGACGACTGCAGCTTAAGATTACATGCATGTGAACTTTTTCTGCTCTTCTTGGAGAAAAAAATGGTAACATCTGTTCGCAAAAAAGTCAAACCAGGACGAGTTCCTTTGTATTCTTATGAACAAAGCTGGATGTTAGGCCAGATAGCTCTTCCTACAACTTTGACTATATTTATACACAGTCAAGGAAGTCCATTTTTAGAATACGTTTTGCCTAGGAATGATGCATTTGAGTGTTATATGTATGTATATAATGCAGATATACATGTAAGTCATAAAATGTTCTTATCTACGAGACAGAGGAACAAAGAACAAAGGAAGAGACAGCAAAAGGGAACATTTTTTCTTCTCTGGACGTATTTTCACAGTATCATTCAAGTTTAAAGTGCATAAAAGAGTCTTTTGACGCCTCCATGGGTATGAGTAGTTTCTTAAACGATTTTTTGTATGGAAGAGATTTGAAGTATGGGGGAGGCGAGGGTACTGAATACATAAGCTCTACACAAGCCTGGAGGCAAAAAAAGCATCCCTTTTACTCTTTTACGTACCATCGTTGTTCCATCAAAATGAATCAAAGAGAGCACTGACTGCGCAGTACAAAAATTTTATTCCTTTCCCAGGAAGACAAAGGGGACGAGTATCAACGGAAGACAACAAGGGAAGGAGCCTTAAGGGAATTCTTCAGTTTATATCCTATGCTCAAATAAACACATTTTTGTGTAACAAGATAAAAACATCTTTCAAGACACTGCATACAAGAAAGGACGGAACAAACAATGAATAACTACATTATTACATGGATCTCTGTATACATAAAAGCTTTTACAGCTCACACTCCACGCTTAGCATGTATATTTTATCAATAGAAGTCAAACGACGGCGCTCCCCTTCTTTCCTCAAGTATTTTTTCTGCTGGCTGGACTTGCAAGCACACGTATACGGACAGCAACCGTATACGGATATTTAAGCTGCCTTTGTCTGATGCGACCAACCCAACACCCTCATCCACTGAACCAAGCCAAAAAAAATCATCATCCTCACTCAACGTGCCCATTGTAGGCGAGATCATATTATTGCCTATAGGTAAGTTAAGGATTTTGAAGGCCATGATCACTCTGATCAACCTACTATATAGAGATGATGAAGTGAAACGAAAAAAATGAGCTTCGACAACAACAGAGAACGCGAGACGAACGGACAAAAAGTTTCTTGATCAGTTACTTTAACATAGCCGAGGTTCATTTTTTAAAGCGTATTCTACTAAATTACATAAGATATGTACGTATGTATATTAGTACTTGTTCTGTGAGTAACGTGTGGTACATCTTTCAGATCCGGCTACATAATAATAAATATATGCATACCTTGAGAAGAGCAAGAGGTGAGGAGAAAGGGAGAAGCATAATAGCACACACACGGCAGCAAGCCCAGGCTTAACGATGTGTCATGATGCACAACGTGTATTTACTCAAATCAACGTTCAGGTAACAAGATCTCCTCTTATGTGTGGTGTGCGCTAAAAAATAGTGAACACGTAATCGAAATGTCTTCAATGTTCACTGAGTGAAGAAAAAGGTCTTCATTTTACATTCTTAACAACCATCCTACTACTCTTATGACTTCAGCTTATTAGGCGTCACATACGAAATAGCAGAGATGATGCATACCATGACTCTACGAAATGGTTGTTTGGTTGTCTTGTTAGCTAACGCTGTTAGATCATTGCGCTTGCATCCATTTACTTATTTCTTCACCTTGAAAACCCCATTCCCCATCTCTGGAAGTAAATTGCTCTGTACACAATAGAAAGAACGACCATTTTCAAAATGGTTATATGTAGTGCATCACGAAAAGTCCAGCATACATGAGCCATCTGCCCATGTACAGGTACATGGGTCCCCAACGCAGAACACTAGACTAGAGACATGTCATATAAAGAAGCATATACATCTTTTCAGAAGATGAGGAGGAGGATCGAATGTGTTTACGAATTATATATCACACTCTTCCGTCCACCCTTACAAATCCTTCTTTCCCACCGTGTACATAAAAGAAGAGGCTGGGAAGAATAAACTGGCCAGAATTCAACGAAATCACTTCTGACTTACATGAGCACTCGACTCGTGTGAGGGCAAAAACACTTGGAAGAACCTGGAGGTAGGTGAAGGTGAAGGAGAGAGGTGTGTTGCACACAATGAAGATGATGATTGAAGAGAAGATATTACAAGCTCTTGCTGATCATCATCATGTATTATTGTATTATTGTTTTCACTTTTTTATACATCACAAAGTCGACCATCTCGCGTGAATCCTATTCTTCTTCATCGCCAAGCATCAAGCCCTATCGTAGTCACTTTGAAAGGTTTTTTATGTAACGGATGAACGGAAAGGATTAACCAATGCATGCGCCATTTGTGTATAAACTTAACAAAAGGACGCATACACCCAAGCGTGCCTCCAATTGCGTCTACTTCAAAGACGCGTCCATTTGGTGTTGGTATCGATAACGGTCTATTACAACGAGTTCTTCCATAACCAAGAGTCAGAGGAGTGAAGATGCTCAACCGTCTTTCTTTATCAAGTTTCTTCATCAATTATTTCAATCCATGTGGCATGTGTCTGATGTGTCCTCGTGTACTCTTCCTCTTGATTATTTACATCTTCAATAAAAATATGTATAATCTGTCTGTTTATTCAAATATTGCAAATACATCCTTGCATCTACTTACGCGTTTCGTTCTATCATTCCCGTGATAATTTTAACCAAAGTCATGTTTTGTCTTCGGTTTGGAGAACTGTTTTTCAGCAAGCGCTCATAATAAATGGGTATTTGGACTGGTGCCTTCGCCTTTTTCAACGTGCCTAACATCATTTGTACATGTCATTTTTCGATGATTCTTTTGTTTTGCTGCTTTTAACATGCTCGTCTAAATGTTCCCCGTTGTATTACATTGGTACAAATATAACCATCCTTGAATGGTCCTGATCTCCTACTCACTATACCATCCCACCTGTGGAGGTGGTGGGCGCCGTCGTCTATGTACCTACACGCATCATTTATTCTACTCAAAAGTTGGCACCAGCTTGGAAAGTAATAGTAATGATCTACCAAGGTGTATAACATACTTAAATTCATATATATCAGTATACTCCCAAATTTCGCAAATGTTTTGAAATAATAAAGATTTTCCAAATACAAACTCACTCTAAGTACATGGTGTAATAGGTATGAGTCAACTGGACCAAAAATTGGCATGCATTGGTTTTTTTTTCAGTTAAAAAGCAAAATGTACTTAATTGTCTTAGGCACTGCAGATTCTCATTTCTGGTGGTAAGTCATTCGCTGAAGTAAATACCACCTTTTGTATCCTTGCAGTTATCAGTCACATTTGCAGTCACAGTTCCTCCACATTTTATTCTTTCTTTATGCAAGCCGAATTTTCACTCGACTTTTTCAACCCCATAAGGATATTGGGTTGTAATTGAAATTTTCCCAAAGCGTTTTATTAATGTCTGCTGCATAAATATGTGGTTTGTCTTGTTCTTGTATTGTATCCGTGTGGCATTCACAGTCATTATCATTACCATTCGAGATGACCTTCAGCCGCAAAACGCCGGTGTAATTTGCATCACAGTGGTAATGACAGTAAATACGACTCCTTAGTTCTCGTTTACAACTCAATACAAACCGTGCCATTTCATCGGTAGTAATAAGCATGTTGTTTGTAAACATAAATATCTGTTCTTGTTCTCTTTGCAACTTCTCTATATTTTAGAAAAAATTGACGGGGGAGAAAACAACTCAAAAACCAAAACTAGAAAACTAAAAAGAAATCACCCTGAAATTAGCTGAAGCAAGTAAAAATGAACGAAACGTTTTGTATTTAGTTCAACAAACAGAAAAAACAAGTGGATCGATACAGAGTTGAAAAGATACCTATGTGTAATCATGTTCTTTGTATATAACAATAAACAACTCGCCTGTATACATCAATGTATTATTGAAATCGTACTGCTATGCGTAGAACTTCACTTAAGCTTTATACTGATGATGATGACACTATGATCATTTTCCCTAGCTTGTACTTATACCTACGTAGGTGATACGTTTGACTCTAGTATACATATTCTCGCTATTAATCTGTTGTAGCAGCAGAACTACAATAAAGGCTGTATTATTTGATCAATGGATTACCCAAGATGTGCACTCACGGACAAATTATGTCGCAAAAAAAGTGCCTCTCAGGCAGAAATGTAGTGGCAAAAACTTGTTGAGAAATAAACATCGGCAGACTATTCGCGAGTGTTGTAAACTGTCATGAAGAAAAAACCGAATCGGCAACGGCTTTTCGTATAGTAGTACATCTTACTACGACTCGGTACCATGACCAGTCCATTACCATTTGTGTTCCTTGTAAAAATATGTGCGCGAAAAAATAAACGTACCGATTTAATCTTCGATGGGTTATCGACAACGTTGAAAAATTCCTGACCAACATAAGATCAGAGAGTACATATACATTTATCTTGTTTCTTACATTATCGCACATTATCTCCGACGACTTTTGACTCTTTCTGCTGTTTTTTGTGCACCACACACAGCCTAGCGTTGCAGATACATAGGTCAACGAGTGACTCGTATAAGATTCCCGGTCTGAATCTAAATATGGTTAAATTTTTTTTAAAGAGACACTTGGCTCCATTACCAAACTGTATGCAGGCAGTCGGTAAATGGATCATGAGAAAAATACGAGAAAAGCAAGTACATAAAGGGAATGAAGACAAGTAGGAAAATAAGGACAAGTAAGTTTGGCTGCCTATCTCTACCAAAACACTAATCAAGTCAAGTCAGTATGCATTGTATGAAATTAGCAGAACTACTACAAGCGATGCTGATGTGATGAGTCTTGAAATGCATTGTCAAAATTACAACTAACACCAACCTTCTCACTCTCGCTGATAGTGCATTGGTCATGTTTAAACCTTTATTTACAAAATGTTGTGGATGAATATGATCAAAATTCTTCAGGGTAAATTGTACATATTATGTGAGTCATGCGAATACGACTGTTTTTTTTGCAGCAAGCAAAGGTAAAATGTTAATACATAGGTATGTACAATATTTCTCTCAATGTGTGCTGAATACTTTCTTGCCCTGTAATGCCTGTTTGGTTTATCTTTAAACAGCTCCCATCACATTTTTTATTTCTTTGCTATCGCACATCTCACGTTTTTTTGCAATTGCGTATTACAATGACAGAATTACTATATGCAATACGCGGGCAGAATCCTTGCAATACACCCTTTTCCATCCCAGTTGTTGTGTCATCGCCACAGTCTACACGCGTAAGGTAAACCGTCATCATCTTCTTCAAGAACATAATTACTAATAGACCATACCATCACGCTATGCCACCACCTCTTCTCTTTGGGCCTGGGACGTTATGTACCTATTACAAACTTTGTCCCACAATATGTATGCTGACGAGAGCACTTGAGCGTGAACAGTACTTCATGCACAGTTGCAAATCAGGCTTCGGAAAAGAGTCATTTTGGAAAAATGCAGAGAATCGCAAAGGAACGACAAGGCTCTCCTCTCTTACGTCATTACCTTTAGTGAGTGTACAGACACTCACGAGCTGATAACTGTTGACAACATTACAAATTAAAGAGTCAGAGTCATTCACAAAATCCTCTCGTCGCAACTCCGCCCGATCCTCCCAGCGAACTTTGCCGTTTGTAAATGACAAAGACGTGCGATAAAGAAGTAAAAAGTCGTAAATGATAAATGAGCCAGAGACAACGTAGAAATCATCTCTGCGTCTTTTTTATGGGTTATACTTACACTCAAGAAAGCATAATGTTTCGTGTGTGCATCACCACTACCACCATTTACCCTAAAGCTTCACTTTAGCCATTTATTAGAGGTGTGCCGTGTGTCTAGTGAGGTGAACACTCACTCCATGCTTATATAGATCTGCTGACACATAGATTATGCATCATCATGAGAAAGAGAGCTGCATCAGCATTATTTTAACTCGTGTCTTTCTGCTTCTTGCGTGTTTCGTGCTAAAGGACTTTAATGATTACTGAGCGTAATAGAAAAGTATCGTAGGAATCGCTGTGAAGATCTCCACTGATCATTGTTCTGACTCCCACTCATTTGTGTAACGCGATTAAGATTGAGATTACTTTTTTGTGAACGACAAATGAAATCTAGGAAGGCTATTTAAAATAATATGCTGCAAGAATCTTTTAAAGGCAATGGTACTATTATACTGAATTAACTGCAGCGATAACATTACATATTAGTAATGTCATTTGTAGAATTTTGCATGAAAGCCTCTCTTGCAAAATCACAATTTTCCAAATTTGTGAGTATTATTTTGCTCAAAGGATGGCGAAACGAGAACAAAAGTCAAGTTTGTTTGTGACGTGTAATACTTGACATCACGCTATGATGCATGCGCCAATAATAGCTGTAGTTATTTAGCCAGGATTGAAATGTCTGTGACGTGTCACTTGTCATATTGATGACATCAATAAGTACACCATTTGCTACCGTTGTGAATGGAAATGACACGTTAACATAAAAAAATGAACCCTCTCGACAACGACGGCGCAATAAGCGTATCATTATATTTAAGTCGCACGTAAAAAGTTACACTAACTACAAATTTATTTGAACAGTCTTAAAAGGAATAAACTGCAAACAAAAGGTAGTCTGGTGATCCCGATGAAAATCAGGAAGTGAGTTTACACTCCACTAAAAAGTTTTTAGTAAAAACTGTCGCAATCACGATCTACTCTTATATTTTATTTGTCCTTTTAAAAAAACTTAATGCTTCAGACGCCTCACTGCTTCTTTCGAACGTGCAATGATAGTATTTTCTTGATGGGTGGTGGTCCCGAAGTGACGCAGTGGCGCAAGCTCAAGATATATCTCAAGTTTAAATTACAACCACTTTTAGATCTTTGTTACGAACAATTGTAATGAACAAAGAATATATCCATCCTCCCTGTCATCATTCGCATGCGAGAAGACAGCGTTTCATTCAGCTGCTTCATTTTACGCCTTGTTATGAAGTAGGTGAATGATTTCCTTTGAATTTTAGACAATAGGCAGCCAATACATAAACATTTTTGCCGAACCAGTACAAATTTGAGTGGTGCGCTCAGTGTTCGCATCTGTGCATAGGTAATACGGATTAAAAGGTATAAAGACTTAAACGGTTGAATGACTGAAACTATTTTCGCAAGTGGAAAAAATGGAAAGATGCGTGTTCGACGCAGATGTTCTTTTTACATTTTGAATACACCAAAGCAGCGATTTCGAAGCAATACTCTAGTTATACATGTCTGCAAACAGTGAACAGAACTTGTAGTGAATGAGTACACGCACATTACGATTTCACGCAATCCATATCAGTACGATGGGTAGCAAAATGTGATGCAGAAGTGCAAAAGAAACTGTTCACCACCGTCCTCCGTACAGTAGAAATATTAAAGCTGCCCATCTTCTTAGTATCCACGAGTTTCCGGTATACACGACGTATGCATAAATACAGACCACATGGAACTAGAAACCCGGTATATAACAATATTCTCTTACTATTAGATCGACGCTATTTCAATTGGAATATGTCAAAACGTCAAGACCACGAGATCAGGATCACCCTGCACTTTTCAATTACAACAAGCTTACTACAACGCGGTGCTATATGATTCATTTAACGAGCCCCCTATGTTCTTCATAGTTGTATTTCTTCGTTCCCATTATTAAAATGTGCACAATTCCTTTAAATCTCCTGCGAAACCATAAAACGCAGTACATCCTGGCATTCCTGTCTTGGCAGCTAGAGAGATTACATACAAACATAGAATGCCTTCTCTTCATTCATCACCAGTTGATCGAAAAGGACATATGAAACTACAACTTGGCTGGAGAGAATTGGCACAGAAGGGACACACCCTGCAAGCACCAATGAAGATAGATAAAAAGAATTACGTTGCATGTTTTGATCGCTTGATAAATGCATCCGGAAAATAAATAATAATATGCTGATCAATCCAGTTCGTCTGCTCTTTTTTCATTCACGGTAGCAGTTTTTCCTCAAAGCAAAATAGCAATTGAATTGTCATCCTACAATAATGAGGACATAAAAAGTGTACGCTTGGGAGAGCGATTATTTTTTGTATTACATACTACATACACACAGTGAGCATAGGGGATGACTGCTCAGAGAAGAAAAGCCTTCTTCAAGTTGTGATATGCACATCATGGTGTTACATTATAAGGAATTCAATGGGCTTACGCTTGCTCAGAGCCTGAGCATACGTGAGCTAAACAGGATATTATTATGATCAATGCAAAGCAAAGGAGACAGTGAATGCAAACGTCATCATCTAAATCCACAACTTTATATGCCAACTGTGAGACGACAAACACAGTAGTCAGTTTAAATGTTTGATGGCGAGGGTGTTAAATGCACCGTCTCATATTATATTTGCTGAGTTGGAGCGATCAACTACAGCCAGACTCTAATAAGGCTTTAAGCAAAAGTTGAAATAACAGACGTTCAGACGCGAAACGTAAAGTTTATATTTCAAGTTCCATGCACACTAAGGTGGAAGCCGACATTTTAATTGACTTTTCTTATTCTTTGCACACACCATCACAGCGAGTCTTTAAAAGGAGGGATGCAGCAGGAACTAATATGACACGCGGATTACTAATAATGCTTTATGCTGTCACCTCTATGAAGAGGTCTAACTGAAACGAATACCTAGATACATAGTTTGTAGCTGGTTGTTGATAGTAAAATAGTGTTCGTTTGTGACGAATGACGATTCTGGCTGTGGTGCTCAACCCTTTTCTGCTAAGCATGTTTGATATTGATATGACACGCGTTTTATATTGCACTGAATGAGTTCTAAATGTTTATGCGTCAATTAATAAAAATGGTATCAACTGCGCTGACACTTCCTCAAGCTAATTGTATGTACTTTCTTGTCCTTTCATAGCCTTGAATTCTTAGTGTGAACGCCATACGCAAGCTGTGGTTTCGCGTCTTCTCCTCGTCAAGCTCAGGAGTCAATACAGTTAGTTAAGCTAGCAAACATTAAACATTTATGCCAAGCCGTTTACAAGTCACTCGCTATTATGTATTTGCAGATCCGGGCGATTATTAGATTGTATTGCTCCTAAGTTTTAGCAACTCTGACCTAACTCCTCACTCTTCAACGAGCAAGCAAGTTGATTCAATTGACAAGAGCTCGTGGAACAGCAGAGAAGTTAACCTTTCATATCTTGATTTTAATTGAGAATGCTTCGCTTATTCTAGTGGACATTCGCATATTTGGAGCACCATGAATGAAATGAAATGGGCTGAACTGAATCAAGTAGTAAAATGAATGTTCATTGAAAAAATCATGACATGTCAAGTAAATGATCAAAGTAAGTACTCAGTTAATATAGAACAATGGCCGTTAAGTAAATGATTGATGCGTCCAGCCAGCCAGCAGACCTCTAGACGAAAATATGACAGTGTTGATGTTATTCGTTGAATAAGTTGGTATATGCATTTGTTGAAAATGCTCTGTACAGTAGTTTGCAGAGATACGATTGGAAGTGGCAGCTTGAAATATTATTTGTTTGATCTACAGAGGTCATCGGGTGGATACTACTGGTTGTTACAATGAAAGATCAGATCACGGTTTATGTGTGCAAAAATACCTAATAGAACCAGTTGCTCATTTCTTCGCCGAGGACGCTAAACTCATATTGTCATATAAGTACGTAAAAAGACAATTAACCTCAGTGACAGATTACCTCCCACAACGCAATAGATGAGCGAACTGGGGTGTGTGTTACTGTCATAGAAAGTTAATTTTTTTTACATAATGAATGTTTTGCATGTGCTCCACGTTTGACACACATGCATAGTATGCTGATAAATAAATGAGTTTTCGAGGGTTTAACCAAAGAATACAATAAAAGATTGCAAACCTAGTTTACAGAGGAGACTGAAACGCATATTACTCAGGCTGTGATGTTCGAAAGTCGAAAATCTTGTCATAATCGTTGTCTACATG